>PVHX01015393.1:0-46801 GCA_004024805.1 Geosciurus inauris
TGAGGCACTGGGTTGGATCCTCAGCACCACATAAAAATAAAGATATAGCCAGACGTGGTGGCACAAGCCTGTAATCCCAGCATTTTGGGAGGCTGAGACAGGAGAATTGCGAGTTCAAAGCCAGCCTCAGCGACGGTAAGGTGCTAAGCAACTCAGTGAGACCCTGTCTCTACATAAAAACACAAAATAGGGCTGGGGATATGTCTCAGTGGTCGAGTGCCCCTGAGTTCAATCTCCAGTACCAAATAAAATAAAATAAAGATATTCTGTCCACCTACAACTAAAAATTAATATTAAAAAAAAAAGAAGTCACAGAGAGATTAAAAATGATTCTAGGGCTGGGGATACAGCTCAGTTGGTAGAGTGCTTGCTTCACATGCACAAAGCCCTGGGTTTAATCCCCAGCACCCCGCCCCTACACACATAGATTTTAAACTTGAATGAAAATAAAAATACAATATTAAGTTTTTTTTAAAAATACTTTTTAATTGTAGATGGACACAATATCTTTATTTTATTTGTTTATTTATTTTTTTAATGTGGTGCTGAGGATCGAACCCAGGGCCTCCAGCATGCGAGGCAAACGCTCAACTACTGAGCCACAACCCCAGCCCAATATTAAGTTTTTTGATGCAACTAAAGCAGTGTTTGAAGAAAATATATGGCATTAAGCACTTATATTAGAAAGAAGGAAGCTCACCTAAGCTTCCACCTTTATGAAACTAGAGAGTAAAGAGCAAGCTGAAGTGAAGTATGCAGAAGATAGGACATAATAAATATAACAGTGGAAATTAATAACCATAAAACAAAGGAACAGCAAGAAAAATCAATGAAACAAAAAATCTGGTACTCAAGAAGTTTAATGAAATTGATCAACCTCCAGCCAGTCTGACCCAGAAAATGAAAGGAGACATAAACCACTAATCTCAGAAATGATACAGGAGAGATCACTTAGGTTTGATAGACATTAACTAAGGGAATGTTATATAACTTCATGCTGATAAATTTGAAGTTTTTTGATAAAACAGAAATACAAACCCAAACTCATTACAGCTTAATCAGCTCTATGTCTATTAAAGAAATTGAAGCTGAGCCGGGCGCGGTGGCTCATGCTTGTAATCCCAGCACTTAGGGAGGCTGAGACAGGAGAATCGCGAGTTCAAAGCCAGCCTCAGCAATGGCGAGGCACTAAGCAACTCAGTGAGACCCTGTCTCTACATAAAACACAAAATAGGGCTGGAGATGTGGCTCAGTGGTCGAGTGCCCCTGAGTTCAATCCCCGGTACCAAAAAAAAAAAAAAGAAATTGAAGCCGGGTGCAGTGGCTCATGCCTGTGGCTCATGCCCATAATCCCAGCAGCTCAGGAGCTGAGGCAGGAGGATCACAATTTCAAAGCCAGCCTCAGCAATTTCGTGAGGCCCTAAGTAACTCAGTGAGATCGTGTCTCTAAATAAAATTTTAAAAAGGGCTGGGATGTGGCTCTGTGGTTAAGTGCCTCTGGATGATTCGATCTCAGCTAACAAAGAAAAAAAAAGAAAAAGAAAAGAAAGAAAGAAATTGAATATGTAGTTTAAAAATGTCTTACATAGCCTACTTTATGTAACAACTTCATTGGTGAATTCTACCATTAAAGGAATAAAAGTATTTGACCAAATCTAACGCTGTTCATAATGAACACTGGCAGCAGCCAGGCATGGTGGGGCACCCCATAATCCCAGAGACCTGAGAGACTTGGGAGCTGAGGCAGGAGGATGACAAATTCAAGGCCAGCCTGGACAATTCAGTGAGAATCTGTCTCAAGATAAAAACAAACAAACGGGTTGGGGATGTAGCTACTAGTAGTAGGATGTGGCTGGGCTCAATCCCCAGTCAGTACAAAACAAACAAACAAAACAACAATGACCAAAACAACAACAACAACAACAAAATCTTGAAGCAACTAGAAATAGAAGGATGGGAACTTCCTCAGCCAGATAAACGGTATTTGCAAAAACTCATCTCGAGTGCCATACTTAGAATTGCAGAGAGATAGACTGAATGTCCTTCTCCTAAGAATAGGAACGAGAAAATAGGGATGTTCTGCCTTTACCACTCCCATTCTGTGTGCTGGAGAGTGTCGCCAGCACAGCAAGACAAGACAAATGGAAGGCACATGCCTATCCAACCAAGAAGTCCTCTGAGTTTTCCTCTGGAAGCACCACCCATCAGGGCGTCACGGGGGCCCTGCTCAGTGCCGGGAATAACGAAGTCCCCTGAGTCTCCAGCCAGGGCTCTCTGGGTCTTCCCCTATGGAGGGTTGTGGGTTTTTCTTGGGTTCAGGTGAGAGAGAGCCCCCAGACAGCACAAGGATCTATGGAATTTTGATTTGTAATCCAGAAGAAGGTGTGGTGGGGGTGAAGTGGGAGCGGTGAATTGGGAGAAATCTAAAAACAAAGGCATGCAGATCAGAAACGAAAAGGTAACACTGCCTTTATTTACAGACAACATGGTCATCTACAAAGGAAATTTTAAGGAATATACAAAATGCCACTAAAACTAATTGAGTAATAAATTTCAAGTCACACTCTTAATTTTTTTTTTTTTTTTTTGGGCACCAGGGGTTGAACTCAGGGGCACTGGACCACTGAGCCACACCCCCTGCCCTATTTTGTGTTTTATGTAGAGACAGGGTCTCACTGAGTTGCTTGGTGCCTCGCTGTTGCTGAGCCTGGCTTTGAACTTGCGATTCTCCTGTCTCAGCCTCCCAAAGTGCTGGGATTACAGGTGTGTGCCACTGTACCTGGCCACACACTTAAATTTTTTTTGTTTTTGTTTGGTACTGAGGATTGAACCCAAGGGCACTTTATCACTGAGCTACATCCCCAGCTCCCCCATTTTTTTTTTTTTTTTGGTACTGGGGATTGAGCTCAGTGGTACTTGACCACCGAGCCACATCCCCAGCCCTGTTTTGTGTTTTATGTAGAGACAGGGTCTCACTGAGTTACTTAGCATCTCACCGTTGCTGAGGCTGGCTTTGAACTTGCGATTCTCCTGTCTCAGCCTCCCAAAGTGCTAGGATTACAGGTGTGCACCATTGCGACCCCATTTTTTTAAAAAAATTTGAGATTGGGTCTCTCAAAATTGCTGAGGGTCTTGCTAAGTTGCTGAGACTGGCCTCCAACTTGCAATCCTCCTGCCTCAGCCTCCCAGATCACTGGGATTACAGGCATGCACCACTGTGCTCAGCCTCAATTGTATTTTTATATGCTTGCAACATTCTGATTGAAATTGAAAATTAAAAAGTACATTTATGGGACTGATGGTATAGTTTAGCAGCAGAGCACTTGTGTAGCATATGTGAGGCTGTGAGTTTGATCCCCAGTACAGGGATGGGGATGGGTGGGTAGAGAGATACATTTATAATAGAATAGTACAAATATATGAAATACTTATGAATAAACTTGACAAAAAGATGTGCAAGACCTATAGGTGAAAGTTATAAAACTTTGTAGAGAGAAATTAAAGAAAAACTTAAATAGATGGAGAGGTATACAGTATTCATAGGTCAAAAGAGTCAGTACTATTAATGTCAGCTCTCTCCAAATTGATCTATACAGATTGGGCATGATTCCAATCAAAATTAAACAGGTTGCTGGGCATAGTGGTGCATGCCTGTAGAATTGGGAAGTTGAGGCAGGAGGATCAGATGTTTGAGGCCAGCCTCCTAATAAGACCCTCAGCAATTCAGAAAATCCCTGTCTCAAAACAAAAACTAAAATGGACTAGAGAAAATAAAATACCTAAGAACAAATCTAACCAAGGAGGTGAAAGACCTCTACAATGAAACTACAGAAACTTGATGAAAGAATTGAAGACCTCAGAAGACAGAAAAGCCTCCCATGTTCATGGATAGGCAGAATTAATATTATTAAAATGGCCATACTTCCAAAAGCAACACACAGATTCAATGCCATACCCATCAAAATACTAATGACAATCTTCACAAAACTAGAAAAACAGTCCTTAAATTCATTTGGAAGAATAAAAGACCCAGAATAGCCAAAACAATTTTAAGCTAAAAAAGCAATACTAGAGGCATCAAAATATACTACAAAGCTATAGTGTCAAAATTGCATGGTACTGGCATAAAAATAGACACAAAGGCCAATAGAACATAGTAGAAGACACAGAGACAAACCCTTACGTCTATAGTCATCTGATCCCTGACAAAGGTGCAAAAAAAATAAAAAAATAAAAGAAGAAGAAAAGAAAAGAAAAGAAAGAAAAAGAACAAAGACAGCCTTTTAAACAAATGGTGCTGGGAAAACTGGTTATCCATATGTAGAAGAATGAAACTAGACCCTTCTTTCTCACTCTGCACAAAAATCAAAATGGATCAAAGACCTAGGAATTAGACTAGAAACTATGCACCTTCTAGAAGAAAACAGGGACAACACTCTAATATATAAGCACAGGAAATAACTTTCTCAATAGGACTCCTAAAGCTCAGGAAATAATGCAAGAGTTAAATAATGCAAGAGCATCAAATTAAAAAGCTTCTGCACAGCAAAGGAAACAATTAGAAATGTGACGAGGGAACCTGCAGAATGGGAGAAGATCTGTGCTAGCTACTCTCTGACAGGATTAACATCTAGAATATATAAAGAGCTCAAAAAACTTAACACCAAAACCCCCAAATAACCCAATTTAGTCAAATAAACTAAAGAGACACTTCTCAAAAGAAGAAATACAAATGGCCAACAAATACATGAAAAAATGTTCAACATCATTAACAATTAGGGCAATGCAGATCAAAACTACACTGAGATGTCATTTCACTCCAGTCAGAATGGCAGTCATCAAGAACACAAATAATAATAAATGCTGGAGAGGATGTGAAGAAAAGGGAACACTTGTACACTATTGGGATTGCAAATTACTGCAACCATTATGGAAATCTGCATGGAAGTTCCTCAAAAGACTAGGCATGGAGCAGCCACCATATGACCCAGTTATACCACTCAATATTTATCCTGAAGAACAAAAGTCCTCATACTATAATGATACATGCCTACCTATGTTTATAGTAGCACAATTCACAGTAGCCAAACTATGGAACCAGCCTAGGTGTCCATCAAGGGATGAGTGGATTAAGAAAATGTGGTGTACATACACAATGGAATTTTATTCAGCCACAAACAAAAATGAAATTATGTCATTTACAGGAAAATAGATGGAACTTGAGACCATTATGTTAAGTGAAATAAGCCACTCTTAGAATTTCATGAAAATCAAAGGGAGTTCAGTAAAGGAAAGAGACCAAGAAGGGGAAGGTGGGGAAGTAAGGAGGAAGTTCTGGGGAGAGATATTGGCCAAATTATATTGTTATATTGTGTGCATGCACAAATATGTAACAACAAATCCCATTGTTATGTACAACTTTAATACACCAATAAAAATGTGAAAAAATAAACTATGTGACTTTGAAAGAAAAAAAAGAAATTTGAATACTTATTAGATATTTGATGATATTAAAAAGTTATCAAACTTCAGTGGTATGGTAAGGTCTGTTTTCACGGAGTTATTAATCTTCAAAAATATATATGTAGAAATAAAATTGTATATGTCTGGAGTTTGTTTCAAAGTAAATCTGAGAAGGGTGATGGCAAGAAAGTGTAGGCCTATAAATAAGATTTTAAAAATGGCTTGATAATTATTAAGTAGGGTGATGAATGATTGAGTTCATGATTCTATTTTCTGTAAATATTTTGTTGTGAATTTCCATAATAAAAAGTTGAAAAGGCTTTAGAAAAAGGGAGAAAAGGACTAGGTGAGGTAACTCAGTGGTAAAGCACACTGGGTTCAATTCCCAGCACCAAAACCAAACAAGTAAATAAAGCAGCCTTAAAAAAAAATTGACTAGCTGATTCCAAAATTTAAATGGGTTTGGGGTATAGCTTAGTGATAAGTTTATCTGTCTGACATATGCAAGACCCTATGGTCCACTACCAGCACTGCAAAAAAAAAAAAAAAAAAAAAAAGAAAGAAAGAAAAGAAAAGAAAAAGAAAAAGAAATGAAATTCAATAAACTCAGAATGGGCTCTACAGACAACAGCCAGGAAGACCATCCCTGAGGTACCTATAAGTCCAGTTACACTAGAGGTGAGGTATTGGTAACCTGCAAGGACACTACAAGATTATAGGGTAGAAACTGTAATACCTCCGATCCGCATTGCTAGAGGGGAAGACACATTAACAACATGAAAAAGCAAGGGAAGAAAATACCCCAATCAAACCAAGATGCTATAATAATAGAATCCATTGACAGTACAGTAGATGAAATGTCAGAGAAGGAGTTCAGAATGTACATAATTAAAATGATCTGTAAAGCACAGAATAATATAAAAGAGCAATTGCAGGCAACAATTGATCAATCCAACCAAGAGATTAGAGAGCAAATACAGGAAACAAAAGATTACTTCTAGAAAGAGATCGAGACAAAAAAACCAAAACCAAAAACAAAAACAAACAGAAATCCTTGAAATGAAGGAAACAATAAACCAAATAAAAAATTCAATAGAAAGCATTACCAACAGACTAGATAACTTGGAAGATAGAACCTTAGACAATGAAGACAAAATATATAATCTTGAAAATAAAGTTGACCACACAATGAAAATGGTAAGAAACCATGAACAAAACATCCAGGAATTATGGGATAACATCAAAAGACCAAATCTAAGAATTATTGGGATAGAGGAAGGCATAGAGATACAAACCAAAGGAATGCACAATCTCTTCAATGAAATAATATCAGAAAAATTCCCAAACATGAAGAATTAATTGGAAAATCAAATACAAGAGGCTTACAGGACACCAAATGTACAAAACTACAACAGATCCACACCAAGGCACATTATAATGAAAATGACTAACATACACAATAAGGATAGAATTTTAAAAGCTTCAAGAGAGAAGGAGCAGATTACAAACAGGGAGAAACCAATTCGGATTTCAGCAGATTTCTCAACCCAGACCCTCACACCAGGAGATCCTGGAATAACATATACCAAGCTCTAAAAGAAAATAGGGGCCAATCAAGAATCTTATATCTTAAATTAAGTTTCCAATTTGATGATGAGATAAAAACCTTCCATGATAAACAAAAGCTAAAAGAATTTACAATGAGAAAGCCTGAACTACAGAACATTCTTGGCAAAATATTTCATGAGGAGGAAATGAAAAACAACAATGAAAATCAGCAAAGGGAGGGCCTACACTAGAGGAAAAGCCAATCAAAGGAGAAACCAAGTCAAGTTAAAAACCAACAACAGCCAGGTGAGGTGGTGCATGCCTATAATCCCAGCACCTTGGGAGGCTGAGACAGGAGAATCGCGAGTTCAAAGCCAGCCTCAGCAATGGTGAGGTGCTGAGCAACTCAGTGAGACCCTGTCTCTAAATAAAACACAAAGTAGGGCTTGGGATGTGGCTCAGTGGTTGAGTACCCCTGAGTTCAATCCCCAGTACCAAAAACAAAAACAAACAACAACAAAAAAACCAACAATAAACTAAAATGAATGGGAATACAAACCATATTTCAATAATAACCCTGAATGTTAATGGCCTCAATTCATCAATCAAAAGACATAGGCTGGCAGATTGGATTAAAAAAAAGACTCAACAATATGCTGTCTTCAAGAGACTCATCTTGTAGAAAAAGACGTCCACAGACTGAAGGGGAAATGGTGGGAAAAAATACCACTCAAGTGGACCGTGTAAACAAGCAGGGGTTTCCATCCTCATATCACATAAAGTAGACTTCAAATCAAAGATAGTCAGAAGGGATAAGCCGGGCGCGGTGGCTCAAGCCTGTAATCCCAGCACTTAGGGAGGCTGAGACAGGAGAATCGCAAGTTCAAAGCCAGCCTCAGCAATGGCGAGGCGCTAAGCAACTCAGTGAGACCCTGTCTCTACATAAAACACAAAATAGGGCTGGGGATGTGGCTCAGTGGTCGAGTGCCCCTGAGTTCAATCCCCAGTACCACAAAAAAAAAAAAAAAAAAAAGAAGGGATAAAGAAGGTCATTTCATACTGCTTAAGGGAAACATACATCAACAAGACATAACAATCATAAATATCTAAACCCAGAAAATGGAGCATCCACATATATTAAATAAATCCTTCTCGATTTTGAGAATCAAATAGACCACAACACAATAATACTAGGTGACTTTAACACACCTCTCTCACCACTGGACAGATCTTCCAAACAAAAACTAAACAAAGAAATCATAGAACTCAATAATACAATCAATAATTTAGAACTAACAGATATATACAGATTATTTCATCCATCAACAAGTGAATACATTTTTTTCTCAGCAGCACAAGGATTCTTCTCTAAAATAGACCATATGTTATGCCACAAAGCAAGTCTTAGCAAATACAAAAAAAAAAAAAGGGATACAACCCTGCATTCTATCAGACCATAATGGAATGAAATTAGAAATCAATGATAAAATAAAAACTAGAAGCTACTCCATCACCTAGAGACTAAATAATATGTTATTGAGGGCTGGGATTGTAGCTCAGCGGTAGAGCGCTTGCCTCGCATGCGTAAGGCGCTGGGTTCGATCCTCAGCACCACATAAAAAACAAATAAATAAAATAAAGATATTGTGTCCATCTACAACTAAAAAAATATTTTAAAAAAATAATATGTTATTGAATGATGCTTAGATAACAGAAAATATCAGGGAAGAGATAAAACAATTCATAGAGGTAAATGAGAACTCTGATACAACATATCAAAATCTCTGGAACACTATGAAAGCTGTGTTAATAGGAAAGTTCATTGCATTGAGCTCATTCATTAAAAGCAGAAAAAGTCAACATAAATGACCTGACATTACATCTCAAAGCTCTAGGAAAAGAAGAACAAATCAACACCAAAAGAAGTAGAAGACAGGAAGTAATTAAAATCAGAACTGAAATCAATGAAATTGAAACAAAGGAAACAATTTAAAAAATTGACAAAACTAAAAGCTGTTTCTCTGAAAAAATGAATAAAATTGATAAACTCTTAGCTACTCTGATGAAAAGAAGGGGAGAGAAAACTCAAATTACTAAAATGAGAGATGAAAAGGGAAATATCACAACAGATACTATTGAAATATAGAAGATAATTAGAAACTGTTTTGAAAATTTATACTCCAGCAAAATAGAAAATCCCAAAGACACTGACAAATTTCGAGGGGCATATGTTTTGCCTAAACTGAATCAGGAGGACATACACAACTTAAACAGATCAATTTCAAGCAAGGAAATAGAAGAAACCATCAAAAACTTACCAACTGAGAAGAGCCCAGGACAAGATGAATTTTCAGCTGAGTTCTGTAAGACCTTCAAAGAAGAATTAATACCAATATTCCTCAAATTATTCCATGAAATAGAAAAGGAGGGAGGGCTGGGGTTGTGGCTCAGTGGTAGAGCACTTGACTCACATGTGTGAGGCCCTGGGTTCAATCCTCAGCACCACATAAAATAAATAAAGGTATTGTGTTCATCTACAACTAAAAAATTTGAAAAGAAAAGGAGGGAACCTTCCACACTCATTCTATGAGACTAGTATCACTCTGATTCCAAAACCAGACAAAGACACAAAGACACCAATATCCCTGATGAACATCGATGCAAAAATTCTCAATCAAATTCTGGCAAATCATATACAAAAACATATTAAAAATATAGTGCACCACAATCAAGTAGGTTTCATCCCAGGTATGCAAGGTTGGTTCAATATATGGAAATCAACAAATGTAATTCATTACATCAATAGACAAAGTCAAGAATCATATGATTAGGGGCTGGGACTGTAGCTCAGTGGTAGAGCGCTTGCCTCGCATGCATGAGGCCCTGGGTTCGATCCTCAGCACCATGTACAAAGCAATAAAATAAAGA
Organism: Geosciurus inauris; assembly: GCA_004024805.1. NCBI lineage: Eukaryota > Metazoa > Chordata > Mammalia > Rodentia > Sciuridae > Geosciurus > Geosciurus inauris. The sequence continues at coordinate 9,940 of PVHX01015393.1, forward strand.
CATTGTGTCCATCTACAACTAAAAAAATATTAAAAAAAAAGAATCATATGTTTATCTCTATAGATGCTAAGAAAGCATTTGACAAAATATAGCACCCTTTCATGTTCAAAACACTAGAAAAACTAGGGATAGTAGGAACATACCTCAACATTATAAAAGCTATCTATGCAAACCCAAAAGCCAACATCATCCTCAATGGGGAAAAATTGGAAGCATTCCCTTTAAAAACAGGAACAAGACAGGGATATCCTCTTTTACCACTTCTATTCAACATAGTCCTTGAAACTCTAGCCAGAGCAGTTGGACAGACAGAAGAAATTAAAGGGATACAAATAGGAAAAGAAGAAGTTAAACTATCATTATTTGCTGATGACATGATTCTTTACTTAGAGGATCCAAAAATTGCACTAGAAAACTTCCAGAATTTATAAATCAATTCAGCAAAGTAGCAGGATATAAAATCAATACCCATAAATCAAATGCATTTCTATACATCAGTGATGAATCCTCTGAAAGAGAAATTAGAAAAACTACCCCATTCACAATAGCCTAAAATAAAGTACTTGGGGATTAATTTAACAAAAGAGGTGAAAGACCTTTACTTCAGAATGAAAACTTCAGAACACTAAAGAAAGAAATTGAAGAAGACTATAGAAGATGGAAAGATCTCCTATGCTCTTGCATAGGCAGAATCAGTATCGTCAAATGGCCATACTACCCAAAGCACTATACAGAGTCAGTGCAATTCCAATTAAAATCTCAACACCATTCTTCATAGAAATAGAAAAAGCAGTCATGAAATTCATTTGGAAAAATAAGAGACCCAGAATAGCCAAAACAATCCTTAGCAAGAAGAGCAAAGCAGGAGGCATCACAACACCAGACCTTAAACTATATTACAAAGCTATAATAACAAAAACAGCATGGTATTGGCACCAAAATAGATATGTAGACGAATGGTATAGAATAGAAGACACAGAGTCAAACCCACATAAATACAGTTATCTGATACTAGACAAAGGTGCCAAAAACATACATTGGAGAAAAGATGGCCTCTTCAACAAATGGAGCTGGGAAAACTGGAAATCCATATGCAGCAAAATGAAACTAAACCTCTATCTCTCACCATGCACAAAACTCAACTCAAAGTAGATCAAGGACCTAGGAATTAGACCAGAGACTCTGTGGCTAATTGAGGAAAAAGTAGGCCTGAATCTTCACCAGGTCAGATTAGGCCCCACTTTCCTTAATAAAACTCCTAAAAATAAAATCAAGAATCAATAAATGGGATGGATTCAAACTAAAAAGCTTCTTCTCAGCAAAGAAACAATGAGGTGAACAGAGAGCCTACATTCTGGGAGCAAATTTTTGCCACACACACATCAGATACAGCACTGATCTCTAGGATATATAAAGAATTCAAAGCCGGGTGCGGTGTCACATGCCTGTAATCCCAGCATTTTGGAAGGCTGAGACAGGAGAATCACAAGTTCAAAGCCAGCCTCAGCAAAGGCAAGGCAGTAAGCAACTCAGTGAGACCCTGTCTCTACATAAAACACAAAACAGGGCTGGGGATGTGGCTCAGTGGTTGAGTGCCCCTGAGTTCAATCATCAGTACCAAAAATATAATAATAATAATTAAAAAAATTTAACACCAAAAAAACAAACAACCCAATCAATAAATGGGCTAAGGAGCTGAACAGACACTTCTCAAAAGAAGGTATACAGGGGCTGGGATTGTAGCTCAGTGATAGAGCGCTTGCCTCGCATGCGTGAGGCCCTGGGTTCGATCCTCAGCACCACATACAAACCAACAAAATAAAGACATTGTGTCCATCTACAACTAAAAATAAATAAATAAAAAAAATAAAACTGTCTTTAAAAAGAAGGTATACAATTGATCAACAAACATATGAAAAAATGTTCAACATCTCTAGCAGTTAGAGAAATGCAAATCAAAACTACTCTAAGATTTCATCTCACACCAGTCAAAATGGCAGCTATCAAAAATACAAACAACAGGGCTGGGATTGTAGCTCAGCGGTAGAGCGCTTGCCTCGCATGTGTGAGGCCCTGGGTTCGATCCTCAGCACCACATACAAAACAATAAAATAAAGACATTGTGTCCATCTACAGCTAAAAAAATATAAAAAAAAAAAAAAATACAAACAACAACAAGTGTTCGCAAGGATGTGGAGGGAAAGGCACACTCATATATTGCTGGTGGGACTGCAAATTGGTGCAACCAATCTGGAAAGCAGTATAGAGATTCCTTAGAAAGCCTGGAATGGAACCATCATTTGACCCAGCTATCCCACTCCTCAGTCTATACCCAGAAGACTTAAAAACAGCACACTACAGTGACGCAGCCACTTCAATGTTTATAGCAACTCAATTCACAATAGCTAAACTGTGGAACCAACCTAGATGCCCTTCAATAGATGAATGGATAAAGAAACTGTGCTATATATACACAATGGAATATTACTCAGCATTAAAAGAGAATAAAATTATGGCATTTTCAGGTAAATGGATGGAGTTGGAGAACATCATGCTAAGTGAAGTAAGCCAATGTCCCAAAACTAAAGGCCGAATGTTCTCTCTGATAAGCGGATGCTGATCCATAATGTGGGAGGGGACATGGGAAGAATGGAGAAACTTTGGTTAAAGGGGAGGGATGGGACATGGGGGCATGAAAGATGGCGGAATGAGATGGACAACAGTGCCCTAGGTTCATGTATGGCTGCACATGTGGTGTAACTCTATACTGTGTACAACCAGAGAAGTGAAAAGTTGTGTTCCATTTGTGTACAATGAATCAAATTGCACTCTGCTGTCATGTAAACCTAATTAGAATAAGTAAATTTAAAAAATGAAAAAAAAGAAAAGAGCTCAGAATGGTAAAACAACTTTGAAAATGATAGTTAGAGGACTTATACTACATGATTTCAAGACTTGTTATATGTCATACTAATCGAGAAAATGTAGTATTGGCTCAAAGAAAAAAGTATAGATCAACAGAACAAAATAAAAAGTCAAAAAATAGGGGCTGGGATTATGGCGCAGTGGTAGCGTGCTCGCCTAGCACGCATAAGGCACTGGGTTCGATCCTCAGCACCACATAAAAATAAAATAAAGATATTCTGTTACCTACAACTAAAAAATAAACATTTAAAAAAAAAAAGTCAAAACATAGTCTGGTGCAATGGCCCACACCTCTACTCCCAGCAACTTAGGAGGCTGAAGCAGAAGAGTTCAAGTTTGCCAGGCGTGGTGGCACAAGCCTGTAGTCCCAGCACTTTGGGGGGCTGAGACAGGAGAATCGCGAGTTCAAAGCCAGCCTCAGCAACGGGGAGGTGCTAAGCAACTCAGTGAGATCCTGTCTCTACATAAAACACAAAATAGGGCTGGGGATGTGGCTCAGTGGTCGAGTGCCCCTGAGTTCAATCTCCAGTACCAAAAAAAAAAAAAAAAAAAAAAAGAGTTCAAGTTTGAGGCCAGCCTAAGCAATATAGCAAAGTCCTTAGGGAGACTCTGTCTCAAAATAAAAAATAAAAATGGTGGGGATGTAGCTCAATGGTAGAGTATCCCTGGGTTTAATCCCTAGTACTGCAAAACAAAACTGAAAACCAAATCCCTCTATCTTCACTTCTCACAAAATAAAAAGAAAACACTAAATAGATAATAACATAAGAGCCAAAACTGTAATACCTCTAGGAGAAAGCATAAGAGAAAATCTCAGTGACCTTGTATTTGGTAGATTTCTTAAATAGGACACAAAAAAGCCTATGCTGTGAAAATCAATAAATTGAATTTCATCACAATTAAAGAATTTTGTTCTTCAAAAGACACTACTATGAAAATGAAAAGATAAGCCAAGAGCTTAGAGAAAATATTTGCGAAATAGATATACAAGAAAGAACTTGTATCTAGAACATATAAAGAACACATATTTAAAATTCTTTTCATTGTGATAAATTGTACATAATATAAAAATTGCCATCTTAACTATTTTGGGGGACTACTAGAGATTGGTAAAGGTGTGCTTTACCACTGAGCTGTATTCACAGGCTTTTAAATTAAAAGGATTTTTTTTTTTTTTTTGAGACAAGATCTTGCTAAGTTATTTAGGTCCTCACTAAATTGCTGAGATTGGCCTCGAACTTGAAATCCTTCTGCCTCAGCCAGAGGATCCCACCCCAGAGTTGCTGGGATTATAGGTGTGCACCACTGCACCTGGCTCATCTTTTTTTTTTTTTTAATATTTATTTTTTAGTTGTAGGTGGACAGAATATCTTTATTTTATCTTTATGTGGTGCTGAGGATTGAACCCAGTGCCTCACGTGTGCTAGGCGGGCACACTACCACTGCGCCATAACCCCAGCCCCTGCACCTGGCTCATCTTAACCATTTTTAAGTGTAATAGTTCAGTACTGTTAAATATATTCAAATTCTCTAGAACTTTTTCTTCTTGCAAAACTTGAACTCTGAATCCATTAAACAATTCTCCTTTTCCCCCCCTTTCCTTTGCTGCTGGCAACTACAATTCAACTTTCTTTGTCCATGAATTTGACTACTCTAGATAACCCATTTAGTGAAATCATTTAGTATTTGTCTTTTTGTGATTGGCTTATTTCATTTAGCATAATACCCTCACAATTTATCTATGTTTAAACGGGGCATGGTGGTGCATGCCTATAATCCCAGCAATTTGGGAGGTTGAGGCAGGAGGATTGCAAGTTCAAGTTCAACCTTGGAAATTTAGCAAGACCCTATTTCAAAATAAAAAATAAAAAGGACTGGGGCTAGGGCTGGGGTTGTGGCTCAGTGGTAGAACACTTGCCTCACAAGTGTGAAGCACTGGGTTTGATTCTTAGCACCACATACAAGCAAATAAAACAAAATAAAGGTATTTAAAAAAAAAGGACTGGGGTTACAGTTCAGTGGTAGAGCACCCCTGGATTCAATTCCCAGTAATGAAAAACAAAGGGACCACCACGGTTTGTGCTGCCCCAAATACCCTACCAGTGTGGGAATTCCTCTTCTCTGCAAAGTCCACTCAGTTCCATAGGTTTCTGGGTGTCCTCAGATGTGACTCACCAGCACTTGGAGAGTGGTTGTGGATATGTCATTTGCTGTTGCTGACACCTGGGTTCCCTGATGAGCTGAGATGCTGCCTGCTGAGCCAGAGATGGCCTGTGTTGGTACCCAGGCTGCTGCCCAGGTCCACCCATGCGGTGCTCATGGTTCTGGCCCCGAGGGTCTCACCCTTAGGGTGCTCTGAGAGCATGGCTGAAGCCAGCAACAAGGGGAAGCCCCTCATCTTTGTTACCACTGCAGGTCCCCATAGGTGGCTGTGTGGGCCTCAGGTATGGCTAGTTGCACAGCAGCTCTGTTTTCACCAACTGTCGCTTTTCCCCCAGAGTCACTGGGGCAGGATGAGTTCCTGCATCAGCTTCTGTGGGTGCCTGGAATGCCCAGTCCCCTCCAACCCCTGGTCCTGGTGTGGAATATACTCCCAGTGCCACACTCCTCCTCCTTGGAAGCATTTTCTTTTGGGTACCATTGCTGTACTTTGTTAAGTCTCTTCTCAGTCTGCCAGATGAGCATGGATCCCAACACTGGCTCTTCTTTCTATCTGGCCCTTCCAAGCCGACTACAGGTGTCCTAGGCCAGAGGCCTGACTCCCAGGGTTCCACCAAACCAGATATAGCCCCTCACCCCAAAAAGTAAACAGAAAAGTAATGGCTAAAATCAGGAAAGGAACTTTAATCAATATGGCCAGACTGGGAAGATAGAATGAGATCCAGTGTCTCAGTCCTGCCTTTGAACTTTAGTTTTAGATAAAGAATTGGGGTGAGGGCAAAAGGTATGCAAAATTAAACAATCTTTTTTTTTTAATTTTTTTTTTAGTCGTAGATGGACACGTTATCTGTATTTTATTTATTTTTATATGGTGCTGAGGATCGAACCCAGCGCCCCACGCACGCGAGGCAGGCGCTCTACCACTGAGCCACAATCCCAGCCCCCAAATTAAACAATCTTGATCATACTGTGGTCTGGTTGATCATGATCCTTTTTTTAGTTCTGCAGAGAAGAGGCTCTGGAGAAGTCCTCATTACTTGAGGAGGCATTTCAGTTACCATGAGATGATTGCTCCTGCTTAGGGGGACAGTCTCATCATGGGTGATTTGCCTGCAAGGTCTACTATTCCTGAAAGCTATCAGGCAACAACTGAAGACTTATATATAGGTGCTACTCCAGTGCTCCGAGACAGGATGCTGGAGAAGCTGATAGTCGAATGTCCTTGTGTCATAGGAGATGAGGTGCCTCCAGAGAAGATTCCAAGAAATTCCCAGAGAGAAGGGGGAACTCAACTCAGGATGAGCAGGGTCCTTGGCTTACATAAGAAAAAATAATTTCAGCATGTACCAGAGGCACAGACAGGAGTTTATGTAGGAAAATAGGTACATGTTCAAGAGAGAATGTGGGCAGGGCACAGTGGTGCACACCTGTAATCCCAGCACTTTGGGAGGCTGAGATCGGAGAATCATGAGTTCAAACCCAGCCTCAGCAATGGTGAGGCGCTAAGCAATTCAGTGAGGCCCTGTCTCTAAATAAAACACACACAAAAAAATAGGGCTGGGGATGTGGCTCAGTGGTCGAGTTCCCCTGAGTTAAATCCCTGGTACCAAAAAAAAAAAAAAAAAAAAAGAGAGAGAGAGAGAGAGAGAATGTGGGCAATCTCAAGAAAGAAATGAGATTTGCCTGGCTCCTTTTTTTTGAACCAACGATTGAACCCAGGGATGCTTTACTACTGAGCTACATCTCCAGCCCTTTCATTTTTTATTTTGAGATAGTCTCACTAAGTTGCCCAGGCTGGCCTTAAACTTGTGATCTTCCTCCTTAGTTTCCTAAATTGTTGGGATTATAGGCACATACCACCGTGCCTGGCCTGGCTCTTCTTTTAAAAGGGAATTTGGGCCTAGTTCAGTGGTGTACACCTGAAATCTCAAGTTCTCAGGAGGCTGAGGCAGGAGGATTGAACGTTCATGGCCAGCCTGGGCCATGTAAAAAGAACTTGTCTCAAAATAAAAAAGGCTGGGAGCCAGGCGTGGTGTCACACGCCTGTAATCCCAGCATTTTGGGAGGCTGAGACAGGAGAATCGCGAGTTCAAAGCCAGCCTCAGCAAAGGTAAGGCACTAAGCAACTCAGTGAGACCCTGTCTCTACATAAAAACACAAAATAGGGCTGGGGATGTGGCTCAGTGGTCGAGTGCCCCTGAGTTCAATCCCCCAGCACCAAAAAAAAAAAAAAAAGAAAGAAAGAAAGAAAGAAAGAAAAAGAAAAAGAAAAGGGCTGGAGATGTAGCTCCGTAGTACAGCACCCCTAGGTTCAATCCCTAGCACCACAAAAAAGTAAATTAAGTAAGTAGAGCCAGGCATGGTTGCACATGCCTGTAATCCCAGCGGCTTGGGAGGCTAAGGCAGGAGGATCGCGAATTCAAAGCCAGCCTCAGCAATTTAGCAAGGCCCTGAGCAACTCAGTGAGACCCTGTCTCTTAAAAAAACAAAAAACAAAAAACAAAATAGGGCTGGGATGTGGCTCAGTGGTCGAGTGCCCCTGAATTCAATCCCTGGTGTCCCCTCCTCCCCCAAAATATAAATAAGTAAAAAAATAAAGTCAACTATGTGTGAGATATTATGTAGAGATGGTATCAGTTTGATATCAAGGCAGTTTATAGTGGTCAGGTCAATCTCAGGATCTTTAGGCTAACATGGCCTTCATTATATAATCAATAGATAGTGCTGGAAATCTCCCTAAATCACAGGTTTTCCAAAATATGGTAATTCTCTTTACTTATTTACTGGGAGGTTTAATTAACAGTGCTCAAGGTAATTATCATAAGTGAATAGATTTATGGTTAACTTTAAAATTCACAGATTTCCCAGGAATTTAGGAGTGACTGCCTTAGGAGAGAGACTAGTTTTGGGAATGACAGGTCTGGAGGAGCATGAGGAACTTCTGAATCAAAATTTCATTTCCTTGTCCTTTCTTTCTGTTTCCTTTTTTTTTTTTTTTTTTCCTTCTTCTTCTTTTTTTTCCATTGGTACTAGGAATTTAACCCAGGGGCACTTTACCATTGAGCTTCATCCCCAATCCTTTTTTATTTTGAAACAGGTTCTCACTAAGTTCCTAGGCTCACCTGGAATTTGCAATCCTCCTGCCTGAGCCTCCTGAGTCCCTGGCCTTACAGGCTTGTGCCACCTGGCTCTTTTCTATTTCTTATTTCTTCTGTTCTACCTTATTGCAAATCTTGGTTAAGTCTTCAAGGAGAATGAGATAGGTCAGGTGAATTTAGGGCTAATAAACCTTGAGTTACCAGTTTTTAGATAAACACCCCTTAAATGATTAACATGCCTATGTGCAGAACTGAGTAGGTCACAGAGTTTAAGATAACAAAAGAGACAGATACAAAATGAAAGTAGAGATGCCAAGCAGTATCCTGCTTTTAGTTACCCATAAGACATCTGCAGGTCTAGGCAAAGTCACTGCTTTTAGCAAAAGCAGCCTCTCTGAGTCCATTATACTATGAGCATATCCTAAATCAGATAGTTCATATTATATATAATGCAACATACACTGGGGTGGGAAAGATATAATATATATCTTATTATATATAATAAGATATATATTATATAAGATATAATATCTTATATAATATCTTATATATTATATAAGATATAATATATATCTTATTATATATAATACATACACTGGGGTGGGAAAGATGCCTACATCTCTCAGCTCTAGACTGACTGGAAGCCCGTGTCACCAGATGTTAACAATAATTCGCTCTGGGTGAAGAGATCCTGAGTGACACTGGTTATCTGCGCTCTTTGGAACCATCCATTTTTGTCCTTTTTTTTCCCCCTGTCAATACCTATAAGGGCAAGGACAGTATGTCCTACTCAGAACCTCATCCCAGCACAGGGCTGGGCACATAGTAGGCATTCTATAAAGGTGAGGTTGATTAGTAGATAGTCCTTTTTAAGACTATAAGGGGCTGGTTTAGCAATAACAGAGGCAGTTTTCATGCCCCGGTGCCGGCTGCACTCCGCTTGGACCCGGTGCCAGCATTTCCGCCTCTGTCCAGTGCCCGGGGATTGACGCCTTGGGTGGGCTGGAGAGTCTGGCGCCGGCCAGGGGGCCTGGGCTTTTGTGATCCGCTGGCCTAGCAGCCCAGGGCGCCCCACCCGCTCTGGGCAGGGGAGGGACCGCAGCATTCTTGTCCAGGAACTCGCCGGACCGCTCCCTCCTTCGCCTCTGCCTGGCGCCGCTTCCGTGCTTCCCTCCAGCCTCCCCTTGTGAGCCTCTGCTCTGCACCTCCAACGCTCCTCCAGCCTCTGCCCCGCAAGCGTCCCAGCACTTGGGTAAGCTCCCCATCGGCACGCCAGCCCCTCCCCCACGCCCCTGGAGGGGCCACGTTTCCTGGGAGTCTCCCCTCCAGGCTGCTCCTCCCCGCAGATCTCTCCTGGGCAGGTGGGCCTCTTTCCGAACCGGCCTCCCGACAGGCCAGGTCGTGCCTGGCTTCCTCTGGGTTTGGCGTGCTAATGCCTGAAGCATCCTGGGATGTGAAGCTGGGGTGGGCGGGCCTCTCACTAGGATGGGGGAGGGCTTCCGAAGCTAGCCTGGGGAGGACTTAGGGGCTTGAGATTCGGAATCCAGAGGGTGCAGCCAATGCTGACTCACTTGGGGATGTGCTGGGGCCCGGAAGACTAGCCCTTGTGGTGAACAGTTCCTGTGCAAGGAAGTCAGGAGGTCCAGACCCCCAGGAGTGGGGCCCAGAAGGGGATTCCAGCTGGTGAAAGGCAGGAGATGGGGCGTGTTGGAGCCTGGCTGGGTAGGATGGAGTTCAGGGCTGGCTGCACTGCACTCCTCCATCCTGGATCTGGCCTTCTTGACTTGCTAGCATGCCCTCTCTCCATCCCACCTTGCGGTCTTCTCTCCCTGGACCATTTAGCCTGCGTCTCACTGCTCTCCTTGCCCCAGCTTCTTCTCCACAAAGGGCTGGGGATCTGAGGGAGCATGGCTTTGAACCAGGCCAACTCCACTTCCTCTCCTGATGGTATCACTGCCCCCTTCCTCCACCCCTTCCTCCTCTGTGGGCCCTTACATTTATCCCACAGCTTCCTGTATTCTGCCATGCCCCAGGAGGCCCCTGAGAAGAAACTGGAGCCTTCAGCCTGAGGAATAGGAGGGCACTGAGGAAAACATGCTTGCACTTCATTTGATCATGTGTTTATGCACACCTGTACTTCCATTTGCTCACACAGCCCCGTGTCCTTTCACATCTACTCATTCATTCATTCTGGGGATACTTATTGAACATTTACTATGTTCAAGACTCTGAGTGAGCCATGTGTGGTGGTGCATGCCTGTCATCCCAGCAGTTCAGGAGGCTGAGGCAGGAGGATTGTGAGTTCAAGGGAAGCCTTGGCAACTTAGCATGGCCCTAAGCAACTCAGCAAGACCCTGTCTCTAAATAAAATATAAAAAAGAGCTGGGGAAGTGGCTCGGTGATTAAGTGCCCTTGGGTTCAATCCCCAGTACCGGAAAAAAAAAAAAGACTGAGTGTCCACGGTGTGCATGTATGTGTGGGGGGTGAGGATACTCTGATGATGGATTCCATCTCTGCTGCTAGCTTGCTTAAGGTCAAAAAGGGAAGTTAGCACAAATCGTCTGAATTTAAGAGAAGAAGCACTGTGAGATATAAAGGGCTGTGAAATGTGTGTGCCATGCATGCTACTTAGGATGGGCCAGGAAGGCTTCCTGGAGGTGGTGGTATTTCAGCTATGCTTCAATGGTAAGGTTTGGATGTAGACTCTTCATGACTCTTGAGACCATGGGGTAGAGGCAACTAAAGGACCAAAAGAAACCCCAGGAGTATGAGGAAACAGCAGGAAGCAAGTTCATGGCATGTGAGGATTAGAGGAAAGCCTGAATGGGGAGGCCACACATGGGGGCTAGACATGTGCTCCCATGTCTCAGCCAGCTGTCTCAGGCTCTAGGGGAGCAGCCTTGTTCTGAGTGTTTGTTAGAGCTCTCTAATCGTATAGGCAGCCTTGATGGAGTTCACCTTTATTCCTGTGGATGTGTAAGTGGAGCCTAGGATCCTAGGGATGGGCGTGGAGCTGTAGGTTCTGGCCCACAGAGGGTACTGAAAAGTGGAAGTTGAAGTGGATGATGTTGGAGGTCCTCCTGTCCAGGGGATCTGTGGTCCTATCTGGGAAGGCTAAAGGCCCCCAAAATGGAATTCCTTGGGGTTTGAACTTTTTTTTTTTTTTGGTACTGGGGATTGAACTCAGGGGCACTCAACCACTGAGCCACATCCCCAGCCCTATTTTGTGTTTTTATGTAGAGACAGGGTCTCACTGAGTTGCTTAGTGCCTCACCGTTGCTGAGGCTGGCTTTGAACTCACGATTCTCCTGTCTCAGCCTCCCTAGGTGCTGGGATTACAGGCTTGAGCCACCGCGCCCAGCTTGAACTTTTATTTACTCATTAATTTCCTCACTTACTCCTATACCTGTTCATTCATCCGTCTATCACTTTGTAATATCAGGGTCTGTACTGGGGACTCAAATGACTTCAATGAGGTCCTTGTGCTTGTGAGTCAAATGGGAAAGATGGACCCATATCTGGCAGTGACAATTCAGTGATACTGTGGTATATAAATTAAGATTATTCCACTGTGATTTGTCACTGGATGGGGAAAAAGGGTATGGACTTGAAAAATGAATGCAGATGTTTATACTCCATCCAGGAAGGCCCAATTGGTGGAGCCGGAGAAGATGGATGTAGTGTGGGAAAAGAAATGCTTGGAGGAGAAAATACTCTGGGTTCACAAGGCTTCCTGGGCAGGTTTTCTGCAGACATGGAATGCCCCAGAGGCTCACTGGAAGACTGGGCCTTTGGGCTGCGGGCACCACAAACTCTTTCCACATCAAAAACAAACCTGTTGTGCCGTGTGCCGTGGTGTACGCCAGTAGTTTCAGCAGCTCAGGAGGATCACGAGTTCAAAGCCAGCCTCAGCAACTTAATGAGGCCATTAGCAACTCAGTGAGACTGTATCTCAAAATAAAATAAAATGTGAAAAAGGGCTGGGGACGTGTCTCAGTGGTTAAGTGCCCTTGAGTTCAATCCCTGGCACAAAAACAAACAAACAAATAAATAAATCTGGGCTTCATTCTTCCTAGTGATAACATGGGAGGACTGACCTAGTTCACTGGTTCTCAGAGAGAGGTTCCTGGCCATCAGCATTTAGCATCACTGGGGGGCTTGTTAAAAATGCAAGTTCTTGGGCCCTACTGTGGCCTTGTTGAACCAAAAACTCTGGGGATGGGCCCAGCAATCTATTTTAATAAGCCTTCCAGGTGGTCCTGATTCAGGCTGAAGTTTGGGCTTCTCTGGACTATGTATGATTCATGCATGTGTTTCATGTCTCCTGCATCTGGGGCCCTGGTCTGGGTGCTGATAGGCAGGGAGAACTGAGATGAGTAAGATGTGGTTTCAGGCCTCAAGGGGCTGCCAGGTGAGTTGGAAAGGGGAAGCAGACATCCATGGGAATATACTTTGCAGGAACAGACGGTACAGAGCTGCTGAGGCAATGAGGCAGGAGCTAATTCTGTAATAAATAACATAGAGAAGAGGAGACCTTTGTGGGCTGTATGGGTCTCTGCAGAGGATCTAGCTCTCCATTGCTTGTTTCTGACAATAAGATTGATTCAGTTGTTCCAGAAGTCCTCTCAGAAGTCCAACTGAAGCCTCTCACTTTATGCCTTATTATGTAGACAGGGCTCTGGACTTGAGGTCAGGAGTAGTGATTCTAGACAATGTCCTCACTTTGGGTGGCTCACTCTCCATTCTTGGGCCTCAATGTGTCCTTTTCTAAGATGGGGTCGCTAGGCTAAATCCAGTGAGATTGAGACATGGTGGTTCTCCGGAGAGAGGGTGGCTGAGGGCCAGAAGCTCTCTGGGTTTCCATTCCTTCCTTTATATAGTTGAGGGCCCTGAAATTGTCCTGGTTGCCTGCCTGTCAAGTTATCTGAGGGACCCAGTGAGATGAGCTGTCCCTATTGGGGCTTGTTTCCTTCCCAGTCTAGAGAGGTTACTTGAGACCTCTTCAACTCATGTGGCCTTCATCATGTTGGGTGTGTTCATCATTCTCAGAGGCACCTGGCACCTAAAGCCCTCCATGACAGGTTCCCAGCCTTCCCACAAGACGAGGCTCCTCAGAGCCCTGCATCCTCTTCTGTTCCTGCGAGACCTCCCACCTTACTCCTCTTAGCCCATCCAGATCCATTTAAACTTCAGGCCAGCTCTAGCACTGCCAGGAGGCCACCTAGATTGTTCCAGTCTTCAGTGCCATTGCTCTCCGTGGGCCGTCTTGCTGTTTTTAAGGTCTTGCTGACTTTGTCATTTATAGACACAGAAGTACTGACAGATACAAGCTCTTTGAGGACAAGGTCTGAGCTCACAGGGAAGGACATTACAGTCCTTGATTCCCAGAGCAGGGAGGCCTAGAGAGGAGGGGACTTGCCTGGAGTCACACGTTAGTGAAAGAACCAGACCTGGAATCCAGGCCTCCTAGGCAAGACATGCCCAGAAGAGATATTATTGAGTTTGTAGTGAATGAACTAGAAACTGAGGGACAGAGGAGAGGGTAGAGGGCTGGGAGCTGCCCCAGAGAACCTTCCTGGTGGGGCTGGATGGATTACCAGCAATGATGCCTGGTTCACAGCACAGTGCTTGTTATCTTCCCCCATGGTGTCTACCCCAGCTCCCTTGCCTGGCTCCCTTCCCCTGCCCTTTTCCCCTTTAACTTCCAGGCTCTTTACTGTCCCAACTCCAACTTGAGTGTCAAGGTCTCCTAGTCAAGCTTCTTGCAGAAGTCAGAGGGAAAAGGGGAAAATCCTGGTGGTGACTACAGGGGGGCTGAATCCTGTGTGGCCATCAGGTGGAATTTGGCAGGTGCCATTTTTAGAAGAACCACACTGCCCATGTTAAGGAAGTGAGGAGTTTGCCCTGTCTCTGGCCAGCAGCTGCTGGACATGACAGCCTGGATGGGTGGAGCAGGCGAGCGGCTCTCCCTAGGGTGAAGAGTCCTAGCAGGTGGGTCAGCTGTGAGGTGGTTGGCAGTGCCTTGGCCTCCTGCCATGCTGCAGCCTGACCCCTTGTGGACGGATGGAAATCTGGACCCGGAGCTCAGTCTTCCGCCCCTGGGGACCATCCTGGAGCCAGGGGTCCTGGTGGGGAAGATGATGGGGGTGGGGGTGCCTGGAAGTGGAGGTGACTGGAATTCGGCTGGGGCTGGAAGCAGAGTGAATTTCCGGCTGGGTGCCCAGTAGGCGGGCACTGGCTTGCGAGGGGGCGGTGCCCAGATGGCCGCCCCTGAGGACCCCTCTGCGCTGGGGTTCCAGGAGGAGGGTGGCAAGGGCCGCTGCGGAGAGGCCCGGACGCCGCGAAAAGCTCTGGCTGGGGAGGGCAGGAGCTCAGGAGGAGGAGCCCGAGGCCGCTGGCTGCGTTTGGAGCGGTAGCCGGCTGTGACTCAGGTGACCTGTGGCTCTCTGGGAGCGTGCTGTTCCCCACAGCCTGGTCCACAGAGCTAGCGGCCGCAATGATCCAGAATGTCGGAAATCACCTGCGAAGGGTATGGCCGGTGGGCTGGGGTACGGGAGGCTGGGGATCCAGAAACCTTTTTAAGTTAGAAGTTTTGCATCTTCTTTTTCACTTTCCACGGGCCGTTTTCTAGCTGTCTTTGGAAAGACAAATTGGCAGAACTCCGGGGCTGCTTAATTATAAGCAGCAATTTCCAAACAAGCCTCAGGGGCCACTAGATCCCCAAGGGCTGCCTGTTTGGAATCACTCGCCGCGAGTCCTTCTGGAATTCTTCTGGGGGTGTGCATTTCGCTAGGTGCAGTTGTGTATGTGTTTCTGCTGGCCATCTGAGCTGGCTCTGTGGTGTTCGAGCTGAGCTTCGGGCTCGAAGGCCATTGAGCGATGGAAGTTACAGGACGAGGGTGTGTACACCCGCTAATGACTGAGTTTGGCAGGGTAAAGACGGGAGAGCAAGCGCAGGACCACGTGAGGGAAAGGCCGTGTGGAAAAGTGTTCTGTGGGGTGACCTTGAAGAGCACTTTTCCCTAGAACCTCCTAACAGGGACTTGGGAGCTGAGATTAGGTGTTGAGGCCCCAGGCAGACCTAAGTGCCTTCTAGTGCCTGTCAGGGGCCTTTGACCTGGTGCACAGAGAAGGGCTCAGGACAGACTGGCAGAGCTTTGCTGGGCATACAGTGGTTGTCTACTGAGGACATTTTCAGCAAAAAAATTTTACAAAGGGGCTAGGGCAGATAAAGAAATATCTTATTTATCCCCCACCTCCACCTGCACAGCCACGTTAACTTGGCATCGTCCTCCCCCCAGTGCATCTGTCTTCCCACACCCAATCCCCTCCACACTGGTTACCTGATGCCGGGCATCTTGGTGATCTGGCTTGTGCATGCCTGCCTCTCACTCCTCCCTCGGCTGCATTCTCTGCAGCAGCTGTACTGTCCTGCTTTCCACCGCCTCAGTGCACTCGCGGTCTCTCTTCTAAGCTGGTGTAAGTGCTGTGCCTTCTGCCAATCACCCCAGCCTTCCTGTGCCTTCCCTAACCTGCTTTTCTGGCAAGTTCCTCTGAGCCCTCAGATGCATCTCAGATGCTACCTCTGGAGGTCCCACCGAGACGGACACCCCGGGAAAGATGGGCACTACCCACAGTAGGGAATTGTTGGAGACTGGTAATTGTTAATAGTGCAGATACTGGCCAGTAAGTAGGGGGTGAATTGTTAATAGTGCAGGTGAGCTCAAAAAGAGAGTCTCTTGCCTTGTTCTGTGTGTGTGTGTGTGTGTGAGTGATTTTCATCTGCGGCTCCCTCGCCTGACTCGGTTTCCCTTTGTGCCAGCACGGGCGCTGGCAGTTACCTTCTCTGGAAAGCCTTCCCAGATTTCTCACATCACTGTGCATCACTATGTGAGCTCCTTCTCATGCTGGAATGTGTGCTTGACTTGCATGTCCACCTCTCCCACAAGCCATTGAGCTTCCTGTAGCTGCTCCTGGTGAACTCAGCACAGAGCTGGGCTGGGCCAGAGTCCAGGGAATGATTAGTGAATGAATGGGAACAGGTGATTTCTCCACTTCCAGCCAGGCTAGGTGGGATCTGAACAGCAGGGCCTCTTGCTCCTGTCCCCTGAGGCCAGGGGAGAGAGAAAGGGTCTTCCAGGTAGATAGACTGCCTGTGTCTTCTCTTGGGCTCTGTGGTATTTAACCCTTCAGATCTATTTTCCCATTAATCCTCATCAGTAACAGGGGACAGGGAGTGGGTAAGAGAAGCGTCATTACCACCATTGTATAGCAGCAGATCTTGTATGTGCTGACTGTGCCAGGCACCAAGCCAAAGTCGTGCAGGTTAACTTGATCAGTTCTCTATGAGAGAGGTACACTTATCGTGCCCATATTCCAGATAAGGAATCCGAGGCTCTGAGGGTGAAGTGATTTGGCCCAGATCACACTGCTAGGAATTGGCAGAGCTGGGATTTGAATTCAGTGGTCTTGGTTCCAGAGTTTGAGCTTTTAAGAAACTTAAAAGCTCATGAGCCGAGCATGGTGGTGCAGTCTTGTAATCCCAGTTCAAAGCCAGCCTTAGCAACTAAGCGAGGTCCTGAGCCACTTAGCAAGACCCTGTCTCAAAATAAAAAATAAAAAGGACTGAGGATGTAGCTCAGTGGTTAAGTATCTCTGGGTCGAATCCCTGGTATAAAAAAAGAGAGAGAGAGAGAGAAAGAAACCTGAGATAGTCAGATGATGAAGGTCCGGAAATGATATTCAACCCACGTGTCCTGAGCCCAGCCACCATTCCGCTTCCCTGCACTACCTCCATTGATTCTTAGAGTGGAGGAGGGTGTAGGGTGTAGAAATTGGGTTCATGAGAACACAAAGGACCTCACATCAGCTAAAAGCACTGTGGCCTTGAGTGCTACCTTTGAACTTGTGTCTGGTTGGCAGAGCTTCTTGGATTTCCCTTGCCTCTTCTCTCAGCTCTTCTTGAATTCAGGAGATTTTGGGGATGGTTTCTGGTTTGGTATCAAAGCTGTTTTAATGAAAAGCTAGCAAACCAAAAACCCTACCAAACTATCTTCACTGGAAACTAAAGAAGCCAGATTAAACTGGGAACAAAAGTAGGGGGTTGTCTCACAAGTCCTACTTTGCATAGTTTGGGGACTCTTTCCAGTATCCTAAGGCACTGCAGACAGAGTATTGGAGTTTGGTAATTCTGGCTCCTACTTACAACTGGGTACCTAGCAAATACTTTGTGTGTATAAGTGACTGAGTGAGTGACTGAAGCTGTGAGTGCCACCAAACTTGGTGGCAGGGAGGATACTGTGTGATCTGGGGATACTAGAAAGTTCTCTCTGTCCTGTCTCAATGGACATCTCTTCTCCTTTCCCTATCCAAGATGTCAGTCTACACTGGGAACTAAGTCCTGTACTCCTGGCTGTCAGGGGCCCACAGGCACCCTAGTCGAGAGGCCTGGGAACCTATATCCAGCCTCAGGTCTGGCCTGGCTCAGGGCAGTTCCCAGTACAGCTCAATAACTTTTTTACCCCAGAAATGGTGACAGGGATGTTTGTCCTAGTTCTCCCAAAATACTCTGTGCCCAGGTAGTGCTGGCATCAGGGTGGTGAGAGATTAAAAACAGCTGGGAGCGTCTGTGCTTGTGTTCACAGGCCTATGTGCTGCTCCATACCTCCAGCATGATTGCACGACCTCACCTTGAACCTGAGGGCACCTGGAGGAACTTCTGTTCCAACTCAACCCACCCAGCATTGTTAGGGGTCTGGCCCAGAGTGTGGGGAGGTTTAAGACATGGCATTTGGATTAGAATCTTAGTTCACCTCCTTACTCACTGTGTGACCTGGGCCAGGTGTTTGTCTCTCTGGACCTCATGTTGGGTGATCATGGAGGTCCCCAGTCTTGACATCTGGGAACCTGAACATTTGTGACAGATCTATGTACCACCTTGGGGGTGGTCTTGACAGAGGAAGACAGGGGCTGGTCTCCCTGGAGGAGAAGGAGTGGTGGAGGAGTGGCGACCTATAGACATAGAATGATGTGCCTGTCACATAGCAAGTGTTCGGAAATGACTGAATGAAGTTGTGACCATGGGAGGGGGCTGAGGTGGTCCCAGAGGAAGGGGTGAGACTTGAACAATCACCATAAACCTGTTCAGTAGCTGCATGTGAAACTCAGTCTGGTATGGACAGATACCATTAGTGTTCCTCATCTGTCTGGAGGACTCTTCCTATCCTTCAAAACCCAGCTTAGCCATCGTTTCCTGTTTGAATCCCCATCCTGCCTGGCCCCAGAGTAAATGAGTTCTGCTCAGGATGTGCTACTCACTCCACTTGTTCCTTCCACAGGTACTTACTGGGGGATTAACGTGTGGCGGGTGTTGAGTATACTGTGGCCCAGGGCCACATGGTGCTGACAGCTAATAGGGGACGGATGGTGAAATGGTAGTCAAAAAAAAAAAATACCAACAAAAGTCTGTATTAAGTGCTGTGAATAGTCATTGCCATGTAAGTGCTAGCTATGGATCAAGCGTGCAATATCTTTTATTCCTTACAACAACTCTGTGAAGTGGATAATGTTATTGTGTTCATATTAAAGGTGAAACTGAGACAGAGAGATGAAGCAACTTTTCCCACGTCACACAGCTCATAGGTGGCATTACAGGGCTTAACAGGCTGTCTGGAGCACTGGGAACTGAGAGAAAAATGAGGGAGGTCAGGCGAGAGCTGTCTGAGCAGGTGACAGCTGAGCAGAGACCTAGTGGCTGAAAAAGGCTGCCATGGAAGATCTGGGGAGGAGCATTCCAGGCAGAGGGAACAGCATTCATTTGTAGGCTCTGAGGTGTGGGAGCTTGGTGTGTCTGACAGCTGAATGGAGCCCAGGTGGCTTGGAGTGGTGAGAATCAGAGGCAGAACAGCTGGAAGAGGCAGAGATGAGGCTCTGAGATGCTGCAGCTGTGCGTCTGGGCCTGGTAGGCAAAGTGGGTTTGGTGTACTGTGAACTCTTTGCAGCTTTCTAGTCCCCAGGCTTAGTGCAAGAGGTGCAGCCCTTGCAGGCTGGACTCAGGGACCCAAGGAAACAATCCTCCTGACTCTATTTCTCTGTATGTCTAGCACTGTGATGATCTCAACTGCCTTCCCAATGACTCCTAACTCCTCATAGCAGGGAGGTGGGGATAGGATCAGCCTCCAGCCCAGACAAGGCACAAAGTGAGATGAGGTGCCTGGGCTCATGAAGCTGGCCAGAGACTCAGGACCCACCTGCTAGCCTGGGATCTTTCTCCAGGTCTTGTCTTGGCAGGGAGGCATCTGGAACCTCTGTGCACCTAGTGGGTGACCTCCATCACCCTTGGACCTGCCCCATCTAGCCTCCTTTGCCCACCCTTGCACACTGACAACGTGGGCTTGGGGTCCCAGGCTATCTGAGCTGATCCTACCATGCATATATCAGGGTCTAAGGAAGGCTGTGCCACCTGTGCCTGAGTTGATAGCGGGGCTATGCTGGCATCCTGGAACCTTTGGAGAGCTACCCACTGCTCTGCCAGATAGCAGAAGGGTCCAGAGACCTGCCTACTTACTTTGCTTTATAGGTCCAGTTTCTTCATTTATGAAACAAACTTGCAGATTGTTGATAGAATTAGGCATTGGAGGACTGTAGAACTTGGCATGTGATTGGCCTTGGTAAGTACTCGTTCCTTTTTTCCCCCATCTCATCTGGACTTGAGTTTCCTCAATAGCCCAGTGGCAGGGCTGGTTGGTCAACTGAGATGGTAAAAGTTAACTTTTCTGTTGAGGACCTACTAAGTGTCAGGCATATTTAAATGTCCTAACAGCTCTGCAAGCCTGCTGGTATTCAACTGGCTTTCTTTCCCCCCTTCGTTGATACTGGGGATTGAATCCAGAGGTGCTTTACCATTAAGCCAGCCCTTTCTGTTTTTTTTTTTAAATTTTGAAACAGGGTTCCACTAAGTTGCTGAGGCTGGCCTCATATCTGCGATCCTTCCAGCCTCCCGAGTCACAGGAATCATAGGTGTGCGCTACCACGCCTGGCTCAACTGGCTTTTCAGATCAAGGCTCTGGCATTAAGTCATTTTGAGCTAGTTTGACAATTTGAAGTCTTGTCTGATCCTAGGCTCCAGCTGGGCAGGGACGCTGGGTACCAGGACTCTTTACCTTGTCCTGGTTTGACCTGGCTGTGCCAAGAAACTGACAAATTTGCCATGTACCTGCTTTGTCCTGTGGTTCCAGGGACAGATGGTGCTGCTGGCTGAGTCCTCTGCCAGCTCCCTGGCTGCAAGCCTGTGCCCCTGTCATTCCCAGGAGCAGCCTCATTGTAGGTCAGAGGTGGCATCAGGGCAGCAATAGGCCCAGAGTTTGGCACTTTGGGGAGGCAGGAATGAGTCAGACTGGACCTGTCCTCAAGTGCCCCAGGTGATGGGGAGCTAGAGAGAGGATCACTTGATGATGGCAGCACAATGTGGCCAAGCTGTGGCAGATGAGAGCCTTGAGGTGGCCCTTACCAGTTCAGGGAGGAGTCAGGACAGGCTCCCTGGAGTAGGTGATGGGTTGGCTTGCCCTGAAAGATTTTCAGGGTTAGGAAGTGCAGTCTAGGAGAGGCACCTGTATGTGAGAGGTGGGAAAGAGCCAGTTCCACAAGGAAATGAAGGAATTTAGCAGTGCCCCTTGGCCATGTGATGTGTGTGTGTGTGTGTGTGTGTGTGTGGCCAGAAGATAGATAGATATATCCTGCCTGGGTTTTCCTCAGTGGTAATAATTTGCCCTCAACCAATTACACATTAACTCATTAATGTCAGTAGACACAAACTGATACGGCTCTTCTGGAGAGTCTTATCAGTGAGCAGAACCAGCTCTGGCAGGGAAGAAGCAGAATCTGGGCTCACCACTCAGGCACAGAGCCCTCCGCTCCTCTGATAACTGAGTGCCATTTGGCTCTCCCTCCTGTGCCAGAGGCATGGTTCCTTGTCCCTCGAAGGGCTAGGTGAGGAGTAAATGGTATCATGCAGAGCCATTGTAGAATGTCACAGCCAGACGCTGGACCTCAGAGAGACATGTGCAGTGGCGCCTGCTCTGGGCTCTTCCTGGCTCCTCCTATACACTTTGCTGTCCAGAACGTGCTGTCGGTGCTTTACCATGTCAGGCTGCTCAGCCAGTGAGTCAGCAGCTGGGCTGGGCCTAGGCAGAATCGGGGTTCTGGAGGCTTGGTGGGGGGGGCAGCAGTGCCAATTCTCAGGTCTCTCTACTCCTAAGTTTTGTCCTATTTGTGACCCTAGAACAGGCTGTGATCCACCCTGGGGTGGGGCCTGGCCCAGGTGTGGTCCTGGTCCCAGGTCAGAGGTTGTTAAGGGGAGTGGCCCTTTGGCCTGCCTCTCTTAAAGCAGCTCTACTTTCCAGCAGCCTCCATGCCTCTGAACCAGGTGGGTCCATGTATTCTTTTGATCCTTTAAGAAGATTGTGGAAAAACCCAGTACCTCTCTTTTCTCCAGGGATCCAGCCCCAGTGAGTAGTGGCAGGGACAGAGGGTAGGTCTGGAGCCAGAAGACTCTGGTGGGTTCTCAATTAGCTGTTTCCCAGTTTCAGTCTTCTGTGTGTGATGGACCCTGTCACTTGAGCAGGTTCACACCATGAGCTTGATGAAGAGATAAATATTAGATTGGTCTGCATGCCTATAGGCTCTGCAAGCAGTGGGGTACATGGAAAGAGTGGACCTGGAGAGAGGAAGGGGCCAAGGGTTAAATGACTTTGGGGCAGGGGAGGGGCTGTTCCCAAGGGAGTCAGAAGGGGAAGAGCCTCTCTGCTTCCCAGCCCCACCCTGAGGGCCTCCTGGGACTCTGAGCTGCTTGGGGCCCACCCTCCCCTTGATTGTGAAGATGAAAAGCAGAGCTTCTAGGCAGCAAGTCTAAGAGAAGGTGTGTCTCTTGCAGAAACTGGTTCTTACCTTGCCAAACAGGTGAGTGGGAGGGACTTCTGAGCTAGCCAGGCTGGCCCTGTGGACAGGGAGAGGTGGTATGATGGTGACAGCCAGGGTGTCTTTGCCTCAGAGATCCCTCCACAGCCCAGGTGAGATCCACTCTAGAAGTGCTAAGGTGGGGGCGGGGGCACTGGAGATGTGGCTCAGTGGTGGAGCACTTGCCTGGCTTTGCAGGAGGCCTTGGGATCAATCCCCAGCACCTGTAAAAAGAAGAGGAAAGGAGTGCCATGGACTGAAGACCTGACCTCCTTCTGGGAGTGTCCCTCCTGCAGAGCCCCTGCTGGGTTCTGGAGTCAGGAGAACCCACGTTCAACTTCCCCTTTGCCTTGCCTCCCTTTTTCCTGCCAGCCATCCTTAGGGGATCTTTCATTGTTGAATTTTGTTTTCCTCATCTGTTAAGTGAGGATTCCTGCTTCAGAGTGGAGTTGAGAGTTAAAGGATTCCCAAGGACTAGACCTGGCACTCAGTGGGTGCATGACAATGGTAGCCTTAGATTTCTTTTTTTTTCTGATACCAGGGATTGAACTCAGGGGCACTCGACCACTGAGCCACATCCCCAGCCCTATTTTGTGTTTTATGTAGAGACAGGGTCTCACTGAGTTGCTTTCGCGCCTCACCATTGCTGAGGCTGGCTTTGAACTCGCGATTCTCCTGTCTCAGCCTCCCTAAGTGCTGGGATTACAGGCTTGAGCCACCGCGCCCGGCTTGGTAGCCTTAGATTTCTAAAAGGCATCTTTGAGGTTCTGCCAGTGTGCTTCTTGGGCAGCTTCTGTCCTGTGATCCGTGCTCTGGCTCCGTGGGACCCCTCCCACAGGCCCTGTTCCTTAGCATGTGAGAAGTTCTAACATCTAACCTCTAGGCAATCAAAGCCCTTCCTGTCCCCATGTCCCCTTGCAACTACTACCATGTTTCTTTCCTCCATTTTCCCCTTAAACGCCAAGTTTTCTGTGGTCCCCATTTTCACTTGGTTACCTTGCATCCTTTCCCTAAGTCATTCTGACAGAATCCTCCCTTTCCCTCCCCACTCCCTTCCTGTGGTTAAATTGGAGACAGTTTCTCTTCCCATTTGCTTCAACTCTGCTGGTGGACCAGCAGGGCGCCTCCTGGAGAGCCACCCTCCCCAGGGGCTGCTTCCACCTGGCTGACTGCGCCCTCCAGGCTCCTCCTTCCTACTGGCCCCCCAGTGTCAAGTGTGCATATCTTTGGTCCTTCCAATATCCTTGGATATTGTCTGTACTAGTGCCTAAGACTGCAAAAGAAACTACCTCAAAAGAGTGGCTTAGAACAAGTCTTTTATTACATCTTACGATTTTGTTGCCCAGGAGCTTGATCAGGGATCTGCTGGGTGATTCTTCTGCCCTGTGGCCCACTAGTGGAGGTAACTTGGTGGTTTTTAGCTGGCAGACAAGCTGAACTGGCTTCATTGGCACTTCGGTAGGAATGGCTTCAAGGTTGGGCTTAACTGGGACTGTCATTCAGAGCACCCACATATGACCTCTTCAGTGTGACGGTCTCAGGGGAGTTGATTTCCTACCTGGCAGAGGGCTCCAGAGC
Organism: Geosciurus inauris; assembly: GCA_004024805.1. Taxonomy (NCBI): domain Eukaryota; kingdom Metazoa; phylum Chordata; class Mammalia; order Rodentia; family Sciuridae; genus Geosciurus; species Geosciurus inauris. The sequence continues at coordinate 33,654 of PVHX01015393.1, forward strand.
AGGAGGTCCCAAAGGCCTGGGTGGAAGCAGCAAGGCTTTTCATGGTCTGTCTCAGAGGCACTGGTTGAAATGTCACTGAAGGTGACTCAGATCCAGGGGCTGGTGACCTCAGTAGAAGGAGTGGCAAAAAATTGGCTGTCTTTTGACCAGAGTTGCAGAGTCCTGTGAGTCTTAGATACTCACATGCTGGTGTCTCCAGGTGTAGCCCGTCATCTTCACAGGACTGCAAACTGGAACCTGAGCTACATCCCCCAGCCCTTTCTTTTTTTTTTTTTTGTACCAGGGATTGAACCCAGAGGCATTTAAACACTAAGCCACATTCTCAGCCCTTTTTAATGTTTTATTTAGACACAGGGTCTTGCTGCGTTGCTTTAGTGATTACAGGTGTGTGCCACCTTGCCCAACTCTGTTCTATTTTTTGTTTTGAGACAAAGTCTCACTAAGTTGCCAAGGCTGACTTTGAATTTGGAATCCTCTTGCCTCAGCCTCCTGGGTTGCTGGATTATAGGCATGTGCCACCATGCCTGCCCTGGAACTCCTTGACACCTCTATTTATTTATTTTGGGTATTGCAGATTGAACTCAGGGACTTGACCACTGAGCCACATCCCCAGCCCTATTTTGTGTTTTTATGTAGAGACAGGGTCTCACTGAGTTGCTTAGCACCTCGCCGTTGCTGAGGCTGGCTTTGAACTCATGATTCTCCTGTCTCAGCCTCCCTGAGTGCTGGGATTACAGGCTTGCGTCACTGCACCCGCCTGACACCTCTCTTTAAATGTCTAATTCTTGCCAGGTGTGATGGCACATACCTGTAATCCCAGGGGCTCGGGAGGCTGAGGTAGAAAAGATTGCAAATTCAAATACAGCCTCAGCAATTTAGCAAGGCCCTAGGCAACTTAGTGAGAACCTTGTCTCAAAAAAAAAAAAAAAGAAAAAGAAAAGAAAAGGCTGGGGATATGGATCAGTGGTTAAGTACCTCTGGGTTCAATCCCTGGTACCAAACAGATGAATAATAAATAAAAATGTCTAATTTTTTATTCCATCCTGTATTTACTTCCCCACTTGGTGTCTCTAACTCAGTAACCAGAACCACTATCCACCATCACTCATTCCAAGCGTGGGCCTTCCTTTCTTCTCACCCTCCTCCTGGAATCTGTCAGCAAGTGGTGCTGGAGGGAAATCCAGCCCCTGCGGGGCCTGTCTATCCTCCTGAATTCTCCCCCACTGACAGCCAAACCCCTCTGTTCTCTTGCCTGCCACCCTACAGCCCCAGGGCCTTGCAGTAGCTCCTTGCCTTAGACAGTAGTTCTCCATTTCCCACCCTAAGTCTCCTCCTCCCACCCACCACCTTCTCTCTTGATCACATCCCTGGTTTTTCTGCTTATGGTGTTGTCTGTTCTCTAAGATGACTTTATTCCTTTTTACTTATTGTCTGTCCACGAGACTGTTGTGTTTGGTGCTGTGTTCCCAACTCCTGCAAGTAAGGAATAGGAGTTTTAAAAATATAAACCTTGATCACCTGCTAGAGTTGGCCTCTTTCTAACTTGTTGATCCTTGTGTGGTCTTGATTTTGTACCTTATTAGGTCTCTTGCCCTCTGACCCAGCCAGCCCTCGGGTCTGCAGCCAGAGGTCCCCCACCCAGGCTGGCTCCTCCCCACCCTCACAATTCCTCCTGCAGTCTGGTTGTCCCTCCTGGTCCTGGCCCCTCTGATTCCCCCTCACAGTGCTGGGCCTCATGCTGCTGCAAAACCCCAGCTGTCTCCTCCCAGCACTGAGTCACTCCTGCCCTAAATGGGACCCCTTACCACTCACCCCCACCGCAGCGGTAAGCCTTCAGCAGCCACAGGGCCCGGGTTTGGTTACAGCAGGATTGTCACTGTTGAGTTTGTGGACAGACTAAATCATGAGGCTGTTTTCACATAAATAGCTATTAAGCTAGAGCCACCCTTGCACACAAACAACTTAAAGGGAGGCAGCAGAAACACTAAATGCAGGCCAGCAAAATGAGCCTTTTCCATTTTCATCTGCTTGGTCAGCTCGGTCTTTTTTTTTTTTTTTTTTCCTTTCAGTACCAAGGGTGGGACCTGGGGTGCTCTACCACTGAGCTACATCTCTCATCCTTTTAAAAAAATTTTTAATTTTGAGACAGGGTCTTGCTAAATTGCCCAGGCTGACCTTGAACTTGTGATCCTCCTGCCTAGGCTTCCCAAGGCCCTGGGATTACTGGCATGAGCCACTGCACTTGGCTTATCTGCTTGGTTTTGTATGTTACAGACTTTTAGGTGGCCTTTTTATGAGTAGGTGTCTTCATTCAAGCTATCTGACCCGCTGTTGAATGGAGCAGGCAAATGGGGTACTCCATTGGAGATACCTTGCAGTTTCAATTTAATATGTCTTTACTGAGGACTTACAATGTTTGGGGTCTATGCAAATGCAAAATTCACAGACATGTCTATTCTTGCCCCAGTGGGCCCCTTCCTGTACCTGGCATGTCTTGTTCTTAGTTACCCCAGGCTGGAGTCTAGTGATCACCACATTCAATTTCAAGAATTTATTTCCCTTGCCAGGTGCGGTGGCACACGCCTGTAATCCCAGCACTTTGGGAGGCTGAGACAGGAGAATCGTGAGTTCAAAGCCAGCCTCAGCAACAGTGAGGCACTAAGGAACTCAGTGAGACCCTGTCTCTACATAAAACACAAAATAGGGCTGGAGATGTGGCTCAGTGTTCGAGTGTCCCTGAGTTCAATCTCTAGTACCAAAAAAAAAAAAAAAAAGAATTTATTTCCCTTCTGAGGATCTTGAGCCTTCCAGAGGCCTGGGAAGTAAGAAAGGGCAAAGCAACCCAGTGTTGGACTATGTGGACATCTGTGGGAGGCCTCATAAAGGGCCATGGACTCCGTCTTGTTCAACCCTTAACTCTTCATTGAAATGAAGTCCTGGTGGTACACAGATTTTGTGTTTAACTTGCAGTACTGGGAAGAAAAGTGAATGTCATTGTCACAGGCTGGGGCTGAGAGGCCCCAGCTGACCCCCTGCTCTGCAAAGGCCCCCTGACCAGTCTCAGCAGATGTTTCTTACCCAGGGATCTGCTCAGATGCTTCCTTTCTACACAGTGTCCTGTGTCTTTTTTTTTTTTTTTTTGTACCGGGGATTGAACTCAGGGGCACTCGACCACTGAGCCACATCCCCGGTCCTATTTTATGTTTTATATAGAGACAGGGTCTCGCTGAGTTGCTTAGCTCCTCGCCGTTGCTGAGGCTGGCTTTGAACTCCTGATTCTCTTGGCTCAGCCTCCCAAAGTGCTGGGATTACAGGCGTGCACCACTGCACCCATCTTATGCCTGGCTTTTTAACAACACAAAGATCTACAGTGTTGGGAGCCCTTCCTGTGGGTCAGCTCCTGTTCCTTCCACTTGTAAACGCATCGAATCCTCTCAATGATAGTTCTGTTCCCATTTTTACAGATGTGGAAAGTGAGGTTCAAAGTGGCTTAGTTAAATGGCTTAGGGTTATCTAGCCAGCCAGGCAAGGCAGGAGCCAGTGCAGTCTGTGCCCGCGGAGCCAGGCATCCACTGGGTGCCTTCCTGTGTTTTTCTTTCTTCTCTCCCTTCACCCTTCTTTTTTTTCTTCTTCAATATGCCTTTCTTGTGGGCTCAGATTCCTCTGAGAGTGTGGGAAATAGTGGGGGGTCTCGCGGGGCTAGGACAAGTTAAAACTGTGTAGCAGCCCGAGAGCAGGAGGCCAGGGGAAGGCGCCCTGCGCAGCCTGTGCCTGGAAAGGACCATGACACCCCTTCTGCTGTGCACCCTCTGCTGGGGCTGGCTGGGCTGGCTGTGCCTCTCAACCCTCAGGTTTGCCAATTTAGGGCCTTTGAAACAGCTCCGCGGGCATTGGTGTCCCCTGCTAAGCCTCCTTCCGAGGCACGCGCCTCCTGCACAGCTTAATAAGGGAATGTCTTCAGTGACAAATCACAACTCCTGCTCACCCCGCTTCACTCTGTCCGGGAATGGCTTCCTGAACATTTTAGAGAGAATTAAGTTGTGTTGTGCTAGGAAGCTGGTAAGGTGGGAAGGGGAGGTGAAGTGATAGGAGAGTTCTGAGGTCAGCACCTTGGGGGCCTGAGGGGTGCCTGGTGGAGAAGTATGGGCTGGGGGAAGGGCTCCACTTGCTGGGGAAGGCCAGACGCAGCCCTGGGCAGGAGGGGCCCACCGGGCCGCCCACTTCCTGGGGCAGGAAGCCCCAGCTGCTGCCAGAGTCCCCAGGCTGAGAGCAGCTCAAGCCAGAGGAATGTGTGGTGTGTGATGGGGGAGGCAGGGTAGCGGGGAGGGAGGGACCCTTCACGCCTCCCTGGCTTCTCCCTCTGCTGTGTGTGTGCCTGTCCCTTCTGCTTGCTGTACCTCTGTCAGCCTTTTGCTTTTTTTCCCTCTCTGACCTCATCCCTTTTCTATTCTTTCTCTTTTCTCCTATTCCTTTGTTCCACTCTCTCTACAACTGTTTTTACCCTCTGACTGTAGCTGTTCTCTTTTCTTCCCGCTTCCTGCTTGTGTTCTCTCTCTCTCCTTCCCTCCCTCTCCTAGAGGGAAATTGTGATGCCCGTAGCTGCAGTGCCCCGTTCCAGGGTAAATGAGGCGGCTTAGGATGGCAGGGCCTGGGCCTATTGCCTGGTTGCCTGTTGCCATGGTGACCTAGAGGCGGTGGCAGGCAGCAGCCTTGGCTGCCTGGCAGGGAAGGCATGTAGGGCTCTGATGAGGAGAGGCCAGGTCTGTCCTTCATAGCCCCTGAATGGCCACCTAGCTGCCAGGGCTCCATGAGTTGATTGCCTATGAATGTGGGTGCTAGGTTGGGTGCTGTCTTGGTGACACCCCTGAGGTGTACACGGCAGAGATCAGGTGTACACGGTGGTTACAACAGAATGCGCTTGGGGTCAGAACCCTCCTGCCCTCTTTCTGGGGCATACGGGATGTAGGAAGTAGGAGGTGGCAAAGGGAGGCAACAGGTGTGGAGGTGAGGTGGGTTCTGGGAGACCTGGATGGGCGGATATGCTTCTCAGTAGAAGGATTTGTGTCAGAGAGAGAGAGCCTGTGGTCCAAAGGAGCAAGTGAGCTCATGCTGGACAGTCGGTGGATAGGGTGTGGCAGGTGGCATTGTTGCACCAGAGAGAGGTCCATCTGTCTGACCATGAGGTGTCTTCTGCTCTCAGGAGGAGAGCAAGGTGTAATCTTCAGCTCACAGAGAACTCACGGTCTCCTCACTGGTGGTGGCTCATTGGGTCAGTGTTCCAGAAAGTGCCTTGACCCTGGACTGTAGGGTACTGACACCAAAGCTCTTCCTGTAGGGGACATGAGAGTAGATGGGGAGCTTCTAGAGAGTCCTGCCTGCACGGCTGTCACAGGAGCCTGGGAGGCAGCAGTGACTACTCTGCCTGCCAAGTGGCAGAGGTGGTTACAACAGAGTGGCCACGTGGCCTCAGTCTTGGAGTTAAACAGACTCGGGCCCAGTCCCACCTCTGCCCTTTGCTGGCTGCATGATTTCATGTGTGCATATTCAAATCACCTACCCTCCCTGAGCCTCTGTTCCCCCATCTGTAAAATGGGACTAATAACAGCAAAGGGCTGTGTGAAGATTAAAAGAGAAACTGCATGTAAAATGCTAGCACAGTGCCCGGCACTCATTTAATTCTTAAGGGAGAGCATTTGTTCTCCATCTCACTCTGCATGCCTACTCTTCTCAATTTTATGAACAGAAGACGCTCATGAAAAAAGCCTAGATGGGTTAAAACACTTGCTCACATCCCACAGGTCGTTAGTTCTGGGCACATTGCAGGCACAGTGCCCAACAGTACAGAGAAGGAGTGGGGAGTTGGCTGCGGTTAAGCAGAACCCCATCCCCCACAGGCTGTGTCCCGTCCTGCAGGTCTCAGCAGCCAGCCCCCACACAAGCTCAGGCCGCACACACTCCTGCAGTCCCTGCCCCCTGGGTTACCAGCATCTCCCAGGCTGCCTCTGGTTCCATGCCTATCTTCCCATCTGGACCTGGTGAAGGTGGCCGCCACTCAGGCTTGCCCACCAGCGCAGGCCCTACCTAGCCTTTGGGTAAGAGAGTGAAGAAATGGAAGACAGAATGACCTCTGCCTTTGCCTGTGTTCTTTCCTTTGTGCCTCAGGACCATTCTAAGTATTTAGGATTCTCATTTTACAGGTAAGGAAACTGACCCTGTGGGGGTCGCTCAGTGGTTGTTGAATGAATGAATATCTAAGTGGACTGAGGGAAGCCACTTGCCTGAGGCCCCTCTGCTGCTGAGGGTAGGGTTGGGATTCCAGAACTCCAGGACCCCCTGTTCTGTGCTGCCTCCCTTCTCCATGTTTCCACTTCCCCAAGTGAGAAACAAGGCTGCTGTCTCTGTGGTGGTTGAGAAAAGATGAGCGCCCATCTAGCTAACGGCCCTGTGCTCTGCATCCTCCTTGAGTGATGCTCCCTCACGTGTGCACAGCACTTCACAGCTGGTGCCTTTGGTTTTGGGATCTGCTTTTATTTTTTTTTTTTTAGTCCCTACTGCTGAACCCGGGGGCACTCTACCACTGAGCTGCATCCCCAGCCCTTTTCATTTTACATTTCAAGACAGGGTCCCACTAAATTGCTGAGGGCCTTGCTAAGTCACTGAATTTGCAATCTTCCTACCTGAGCCTCCAGAGTCACTGGGATTATGGGTGTATGCCACTGTGCCTGTAGGAATCTGCTTTGATCTGCGTTCCACCCTTGGATGGAGGTGGGGTGCTTATCCAGTTCTTCCCAAGAGGAAACAGCTCATTGACTTGCCCAAGGACTGCCTGACTCTGACTCATTTGCTTAAGACCTTAGAGAGCCTCTTGTGCCTCAGTTTCCCCATCCACGCACCCATCCAGGTGTAAACAGTCTCCAAGCCCTTTTCGCTCATGGTGCCAAGGAAAGGCCTACAGGGTAGAGAGAGGCAGGAGGCCTGTGCTCAAGTCCAGAGCTGGGCAGCTTGGGCAGGACCTGGGACTTCTCTGAGCTGAGGTCCCTGTGTACTTTGTCAGTTGGTAGAGCCTCACATATTTGCTCCTGGGTCAGATGAGATGTGCGTGAGGTGGCATTCAGGAAATGCCCTCTCCACTTGCTCTGGCTCCTGGCCAGCTTCTCGGTGGGTCCTGGCAGTTCTGATGACCCTGACATGGCTGAGGGTAGGCATCAGATTTCAGAAAAGGTTATTTTTACCCTTGGGGGTGGAGGAAGGCAGATGATGTTCTGGCTGTCTGTTCTAGAATGGATTGAGGGGACAGGGCTAGGAACAGGGCCTCATGATGTGTGTGCTCCCTGCCTATGTGAGGTGACTCTAATGAGAGTTGGGAACCCACTGAACAAATGCATACAGTTGGACCATAACAAGCCACACTGTGCTCCTGGGCCCTGTAGGTACCAGGAGTAGAGAGAGGGTTCCTGCTTTGTGGCTCTTCTGTTCTGTTGTCAAACAGCCCATGATTAAGTGGGCATTGTCACAATGGAGAGCCCTACAGAGGTGAGGTACCCGGTGGGTGCCAGAGCATTGAGATGGAGAGGAGATAATGCAGCCAGGGAGAGTAGGATTACAGAAGTGAAGATACCATCTGATGTTTGTTTAGTTATTTATTTTTGTACTGAGGAATGAACCCAGGAGCACTTAACCACTAGCCATATCCTCTGCCCTTTTTCGTTTTTTAATTTTGAGACAGGGTCTTGCTAAGTTGCGTAGGGCCTCACTAAATTGCTGAGTCTGGCTTTGAACCTGTGATTCTCCTGCCTTAGTCTCCTGAGCCATCTGGATTACAGGTGTGTGCCACTGTGCCTGGCACGATCTGATGTTTTAGATAATCAGAAGCCTGTGGTGTTTTCCCTCCACAGGCTCAGATTGGCTTCGTGGATGAGTACTCCCTCTTTTACCCAAGAGTTTGGTACTCGCTGCTACTCTTTGCTGCCTTATCTGCTAGGAACCTCAAGTCCAAATGCAGTTCTCCATGGCAGGATCTGGATTCCTACCATAATCTCTCCCTCCCTTATTTGGTTCTTCAACTGGATTTGTTTGCATTTCTGTCCCAGCGTGTGTGTATACTGTGTGTGTCCCGTGTATGTGTGTGTGTGTGTGTGTGTGTGTGTGTGTGTGTGTAGAGTCCACCTCAGAGCCTTTTGTGGGGGAAGAAGGTAGGGAATAAGCCTGAGGGGGAGCTTTGGAATGTGGCCAGTGCTCTTTCTTGCCTGTGGGTAAATGGCTTGGAGGCTGCCCTTGATTGCACTGGTCTCTCTGAGAGGCTGGAACAGGGCTGGGCCCCCCTGGTGGGGACAGGCATCCAGTTTAGGCAGCTGGCTCACACTGCTCAGCCTGACCTGGCTGGGACAATGAGGCCTTTCATGGGCCCTTGCCCATGGCTCCAAGGGTGGGCCAGAGGCCTTCTCTCCCTGCCCCCTCAAGGGACTGCCTCTAGGACATGCCCTTGGGAGAGAGGGGGTGGTTGTGGGGGAGGAACTCTGGCTTTGTGGTATTTGGCTGGGATTAAGTCCTGCCCTGAGATCACTGGCTTTATGAATTGTCCCAGAACCTCTTAAAGAAGCTTATAATTGGGCCCCTCACAGGGCTGTGGCAGGGTTCTGGTGAGCTTATGGGTAGGAAGTACTATGCAAACAATCCAGTGTCAACTATGTGTGGGTCTTTCCTGGCTTTATTTCTGTAAGAAACAAACTCGGCTTTCTAAAGTTAACAGTAAGTACTCAGTAAAAGCTAGCCATAGGGTAGGAGTTTCATATACTTGATCTTCTTTAATTTTCTACCACAGTGACACTTCGAGGTAGGTATTATAATCCCATATTTACAGATAAGGGAATTGAGACCCATAGATGTTGAACAGTGTGCCTGAGGTTTCACAGGGAGGTGGTAGAACTGGACTTGAACCCAAGCCAGGCCAACCTCAATGCCTGTCCACAGCTGGTGTCACGGTGGGCTTCTTCAGAGGCTGTCCAAGCCTGTGAAGGTATGCCCTGCATTTCCCCACCTGCTGTACTTTGCCGTGATGTTCAGACTACTGGAGCTGCTGCTGTTCCCTGCCCCTTTCTGCTGTTCCTCTCAGCAGCTCACACAGGCCTCCCTTGTCCTTCCTAAGGCTGCCTTCTCATTCGTCTTTTCCCTCCTGTCTTCTGCTGGCTATCATTCTGCATCTACTCTGTGCTGGGCCTGTGCTACTCTTGTCCTTTGGGGATGATGGGGGTGGCATGGCTTGGTCAGTGTTGTGAGGGAGACAGGAGTCTACAGGAGCCTGGGAGGCCCTGACTCTCCCTGGGGATGGTGGGGATAGGAGGATGAAAGTAGCAGAGAAGGGGCTCACAGGGCAGACAGGGGCAGATGAAGGGAGTCTGGCAGAGGCAGCATTCCTGTGGTGGGAGAGAGAGCAGGAATAGGAACATGGCATGGGGTCTGCAGCCGTGAGACTGGCTGCTGGGGCTAGCATAGAAGCTGCAGTGGCTGGGCCTTGCCCCTGACAGCTGTGGGAGCCATCGAAGAGTCTTGAGCAGGGGTAGTGCCTGGTGAAGACTGTTCTTTAGAGAAGTCATTGTAAGCCAGGCACATGGGTGCACCCCTGTCATCCCAGCAGCTCAGGAGGCTGAGGCAGGAGGATTGCAAGTCAGAGGGCAGACTTAGCACAGCCCTAAGTAACTTAGTGAGACTCTGTCTCAAAATAAAAAATAAAAAGGGCTGGGGATGTGCTCAGTTACCTGGGTTCAATCCCTGGTACCAAAAAAGAAAAAAGAAAAAAAAAAATCATTGTGGTCCTAAGGTCAGAGGGAAGTGTAAAGCCCATGTTAGGAGTTCTAAGGACTTGACCTGATCTCCTTTCTAGGCAGGACATAGTAAGTAGCTATGGTAGAGTCTCTGGGGTTTTCTTTTGGGACTTGTCCCCCTGGTGCTGTGCGGAGGCTAGAAGGAGATGGAGTGACTGGAGCATAGCCAGCAGCTCAGGGGCCTGAGCAAGTCAGGACAGTGGGGCGGCTGAGTGTTAAACACCCGGGGGAGAGAGGAAATCATGGTCAAGCCTGTTGTTGAGTTGCCCAGGAGGGCCAGTCTCTGCCCCTTCAGCTGGCACTGGACCAGTCTTTCCCTCCATGCCTCAGTCTCCCCAGCTGTCAAGGGATTGGGCAAGGTGGTCTCTCCTGTTCTGACTCAACAGGTCTAATGTGACTGGCCAGGAGGAGAGACACAGAGGCCTTAGTGTGACCAGCCATGGCCTACTCTAGGATCATCAAATCTGGCCAGGTTGGCTATGGCCTGGGGCCAGCGCTTGGCACGGCTGCTGTCGGAGAGGGCACTTCTCTGACCTCTGAGTGCCCTCCCCTTCACAGCAGCTAGGCCCTGTCAGCTGCCTTGGCCCAGCCTGCCTGGTTGTTCCAGGCCCTGACTCCAGCCAAGACCTCTGATCTCCGGGGAGGCGTGGCCCTGATCTGGGGTCCCATTGGCTAACCCTTGCCTACTGCACACACCCCTGCCTCCCGTGCTGGCTGGCTGCCCACTTGAGAGAGAGGCCTGGCCTGCCCGGTGTGGGCAGACTGCCTCACAGCCCAAGGGAGGAGATGGGGTCTGAGAGACTGCCTGAGGCCACCTGGGCTCCTCCGACCCTGCTTCCTTTGCTCCCGCCCAGATCTCTGCACCCCTTCTGTGAGAGGAGTCTGGTGACAGCAACAATGACGTCCTTAGCTGGCTTCAGGGTGGAGGGCTCAACCCTGATCAGAGGAGCACAGTGTTTCTGTTTGATGGGGTGACAGTACTCTGCAGCTTCCTGACTGGGAATCCCAGTGGGTGTGCCAGGCCCCAGGTGGGCTTAGATCCCAGAATCCTGCAGCCAGGGCTGTGTACCTTAGGGAGTGGCAGTTCTCTCCTTTGCTGATGAGGGCAGGTGTGAATCAGGAAGGAAGGGGCCTTGCTCATGATCACATAGCACCTGAGAGATAGGCTAGAGTTTGTACTTCAGTCTGTCTCTGGTTGTCCTTCTGAAAACCTTTGATGAGGTCCTACTGTGTGCTAGATACCTGTAGGCTCAAGTCATCATTGTAGTTTTGGTGCTTGGCCCAGGGTCCAATACAGAGGAGGTGTCTGGTGAATGAATGAATGAGGCAAAGATTCTGTCTCCAGGCATGCAGAGTCTCGTGGAGGGCAGGGTTCTTGTTTCACAGAACAGGAGGCAGGAGGCAGGGATAGGGACTGCTCAGCTGAGAAGTAGGGAGAGGCTTGGAGCTCATCATGTTGACTGCTGGCCCAGGGCTTTGTCCATCTTTAGTTTCCTCATCTGTAAGATGGTTGACAGTCCTTGCTTTCTGCCTTCCTTGTGAGGGCCAGTGAGATGGTGGGTGTGATAGAGCAGGGCACTGTGTGGGGCTTCCCTATATGCGTGTCCAGACTGCCCAGGAACCTCAGATGGTTAGCTCCCTTTATTCTGCCCACCTGTCCTATGCCTCTTGCCTTCTACATTTCCTGAGCTCTCCCCAGGCTTTTTTCTGGATTGTTCTTCCAAGAACTCTTGGTAGTGAGAGGGGTTTGGAAACAGTATAGGTAAATGGACTCTGCCTGCCTCCTCCCTCTCTACCTGTTCCTACTCCTACAAAGCCAGCTACCTGCATCCATGCAGGCCTCTGGTGCACGGCCAGACTGGAGATGCTTTAGTGGTGGTTACCAAGGCAACAGGTCCTGCTGTTTGGACCACAGTGGCCTTCAAGCCACCTGTGAGGACCTGAAAGCTGGGCAGCCTGGCACTCCATGGGCTTCCACCCAGGCTGAGAGGTCTTAGGGCTGTGGTGCTCTTCTTTCCCAGCTTTGTGCTTAATACCCAGGGGCTCTTGGAAATAAGCTGCATCTCTGGGAACCACAAGCAGTTCTGGGTCAGACAGGCCTGGTTCAAATCCTAGTTCTACCACTTAAGGGGTCAAGGACCTTGAACAAGTCACCTTGGTTTGTTTTGAATTTATTGCATTGACTTAGGGTTGCCTGTGGGGGAATTATCCTGGGTACACAGACCCCCAGCACAAAAGCCAGCACTGCTCCCTCCTGCAGCTGTGGCAGGCTTGCTATCTGGTTGTGACGCTCTTTGCTGCTGCACCTGAGGCCCAGGATCCCAACTCCTCATCTTGGCCTCAGGAGACCTTGCAAGCAACTTGGTGTGGTGAGCAGGATCTCAGACAGCTCCAGACATTAGGGATGGGAGCTAGGCTCTGCCATTTCCTTGACCATCAGTTTCCTTATCTATAAGATGAGGATAATAATGTACCTATCTCACAGGCTTGTTGTACAAATAGAATTGAATTAATACATGTAAAGTTCTTAGCAGAATATGTGGACATTTAAATGGTACATAAACATTAGCTGTGGGCTGTGGCTGTGGCTCAGTGGTGGAGCGCTTGCCTCGCATGCGTGGGTCACTGGGTTCGATCCTCAGCACCACATACAAGTAAATAAATAAAATAGAGATATTGCATTCATCTACAACTAAAAAAATATTTGAAAAAAAACATTAGCTGTGACTGTTGTCACCACCATAGAGTTGGCATTGGCTGTGACAATTGGCATCCATATACCTGCCCCTCATTTTTCTCATACACAGGGTTGCCCAGATCCTGGGTTCACAGACTGACCAGGGAGGGTAGCGCAGAGAGAAGGAATGGCAGGTTGCCTCCCTCACTCCCATCCACGGGTCTGATGGGCATGGTCCCTCTTCTGCCTGGAGAGTAAGGCAGGGTGGGCTTGAAGCTTGAAACTCCAATCCTCATGAGTGAGTTTGAAGACCTTCCTGGCTGGTTGTCCAGCTGGCAGCTGCTGCAGTCCTGCCCTGGATCAGACAGCTGCTCAGTGACTGCCCAGAGCCCTCCCAGTCAGTAGATCCAAGTGCCAGAGGGCATTAGCACCCACTGGTGGCTCCTGATGCCAACTGAAGAGCCCAGGAGCTCAAAAATGGGGCCTGTGGGGGATGAAATCAGAGCCACTTCTTGAAACACTTTGCTGGGAACAATTCCTGGCCAGACTGCTGCAGAGTTCACTAGCTCACCAGGCCTCCCTGCATACAGCGGGCGTTCCTTCGCTCCTTTCCTTCCTTCTCTTTCTCTTCAGGATCGGTTCTTGCTTTA
>PVHX01015394.1:0-46887 GCA_004024805.1 Geosciurus inauris
GCTGGAGGGCCACATCAAAATCTTGATCTAAGAAAAGAAGGCAGATGAGATAGTGGCTGTGGGTCTGGAACCATGTCTCCCCCTTTCCTCCCCATCCCATTTCCCCTCCACTCCTCTCTTCTGGCATGAAAATTTATATTTATTGGTGAAGGAATCAGCTGCTGGTCTCTTCTCCAGGACCTTTCTTTAGCAAGGGAAGAGAGAGGAGAATAATGAGCTGGGTACTGTAGCCCCACAACCTTTCACTTTATGCCTAACATTTATTCTCTTCTTTCTTCCTGCTCTCAGTTCCCAAAAGACTGGGGTTGACACAGTATAGTCATTTTCTTGTAAACAAAGAAACAGGGTTGGTTGCATGCTACAGCTCAGCATGGGTCCTTCCCTACTTTAGACTGAAGCCTGTTGCCCCATGTGCCTTTCCTCTTCTTGGAGACTGTGGAAAGTCAGGCTGGGAGAAACAGATCGCTGCATCCTCTGCATTCTCCATGTTCTGAACCACTCTAGACATTGAAAAGACTGGAGGAATATATATTATATCAAATAATGAAATAAATATTTTTAGATAGTTATGAAAGTGGTTTGTGTAATAGAGTGTACTTTAGCATGCATAACTTATGTAGTGACCTTGTTTTGTAAATAATCATAGATATCCACAGGCACACAAACAAACACACAAAGTAAATAAAATTTAAAAAGTTAAGATGCACACCAAAACAAAACAGTAGTTATTTTATTATGTTTTAGTGTATTATGGTTAAGTTTGACCTTTTTATACATTTTGTAATGGAACAAAATTATTTTATACAATGACCATGTATTTATAATTTCAAATCACAAAACACTGAAAATATTTCTATTTGAGGAATAAAACAAGATTAAGTGCTCATGTATGAGAAATATCATATATTCATCTTATGTTAAATTTAAGTGTTATACTAGAAATATCTAAGTTTTTAAAAATTTCCTGCTTTAGAAATCCAAACAAGATTAATGATATAAAAATTTTGTAATTGTTGTTAAGGCTATGATAAATGAATTCATGTTTATCTTTTAATAGATTTTTAAGCTTGACTTAATGAATTTTTAATGTTATACTTTTTAACACATCAGTATTTTTTCTACAGTATGAAAGATAGTAATTGGAATATATGCTTCAATTCACTTTCAATTAGTAATATACTATTTCATACTAATACTTTGATGTTGCTAAATCATTTCATTTGTAGAGACCTTATTCTAATTGGATTTTTTAATGATAATTCAAAGAAATTATCTGAGAAAAATCTCAACTTTTTAAATTTCTTTTTAGAGAGGGGTTATTAATTATTAAATCTATCAAATTCTAATCTGCACAAAAGCCAAGTTTCTTTAATGACAATAATTATAAGAATGGCTTTGAAATGATTGTTATTATAATTAGAGAAATGAAACATATATTTGATATATAAATGATTGACAGTAAGCTTTGTAACTTGCAGTTTTTCAAACATCATATTTTTCTTAGGAGACATCAATAGTATAAAAATGACAGTGGTTAAAAAAATGAAACAAAATTTTTTAAATGCAAATTGTCAAAAACTTGAAATTATCATTTACTAATAAATATGTACCAAATATTATTGAAATATTTTAAGACAGACATGATAAATATGCTTTTAATTCCTCATTTTCAGATAAATAATCTAAGAAGTGATTCAAAATATCTTTACATAAGCTATTTATAAATTTAACAAAATTCTTTACCTGAGCATGCATATGAAAGTAAAATCCATAGACCATAATAGCAACTTACAGTATTTTCATATCACAGTCATTTAGAATGAGAGTTTGGTATATGAATTAATAAATTTTAACTATATATAAATTTTATTTGCCTATCTTTTAATGAAAACAAATATTACCTAGAATCATATGTAACAGTTGCAAAACTAAAATAATTTGAAGATGATATAAATTTTGAACTAGAATAATAAAGACTAGTGAGAGACGAAAATAATGGTAGTTTATCTATAATTTATTAGAAAACAAATAAAAACTTGACATGGTTTTAAGATAAAGAGAATGAGACAGCCCTGATTCCCACAGAAACCAGGAGGCACAAGACAGCCTCACCCACCAGCACAGAGCCCAAGACCAGGCATAGGACTACCTGGCCAACCTGCGAGGAGCCCAGGCCCAGGCCAAGGCACAGGACTGCCCACCACACTGAGGACCACACCCACGCACCACAGTGTTGCATCTCCGAATAGGCCACTCACAGCTATTGTTGGGTTTGCCAGTTCAGGCTCATCTCTAAAAGTGTTCACCACCATCTTGGAACACCTCCAACATCATCTCAGGTTACCCCTGCTGCTGACACTACCATCTTTAGTTGCATTATCTTCTATCTTGAGACACATGCCCAACACCAAGGTACTTACAGGTTTGACACTATCCCACCATCAACTATGGACATGCCACACTTCCAACTAGGGACAACAACCAGGACATGGAAGACCATAACCAAAGTCCCTGCAGGCTTTGCTACACCAGAGGTATCCCTGCTAGGTGTGCTAATAGTCACCATATCATTGCAGAGGCAGGAGAGAGCTTTGCACTGGGTCACCTCTTTCTCTCTTTTCTCCTTTTAACAGTCAACTTCTTTTTATTTACCTTTCACTTTTCCTATTATCAAATACCTCTGTATTCTTACCTCCTATCTCATAAACATCACACCCTATGCTCTTCCCCATTTTTATCTTTGTCCACCATTAGAACTTGTAGAACCTTTCACAAACCAACTGTTTATATTGCAGCTAATAATTGAACACATAATTCCTGTTTATTGTGACAAAACTGTACTCATCTAAATAGGAACTATTTGGTTTAAGGCTATATGTTGTTTGGATTTGGTGCTGTTAATATTGATCTTCCCCTTAAAAGTGAGATATAGGTATCCTGCAGGGAAACTATAAGATTATAGGGTAGAAAGCAATACCTCAAATCTGCACTGTTAGAAAGGAAGACACACAGAAAGTATGAAAAGACCAGGGAAGAAAGTGTCCCAAACAATCCAAGATAATACAATAATAGAATTATTTGATAGCACAGTAGATTAAATGTCAAAGAAGGAGTTGAAAATGTACATAATTAAAATGATCTGCAAATCAAACAATGACACAAGAGAGCAAATACAGGCAACAAATGATCACTCCAACAAAGAAATAAAAGAGTAAATACAGGTAACAAAGTATTCTTTTAGAAAAAGATAGAGATCACTATCTTTTCAATTTTCTAAAAAAGTTTAAGATCATTATCTTTTGTTGCTTAAATATTTGTACCTAATATTTTCTTGTCTGAGATTTTAAAAATTAAATGTCTTTAGAATATAAGAAAAAAAAAAGACTGAATCATAAAGAAATAAAAAATAAAAAATCACACACACACACACAAAAGATAGAGATTCTGGAAAACAAACAAACAAACAAACAGAAATCCTTGAAAGGAAGAAAACAAATAAACCAAATTAAAAATAACTCAATAGAAAGCATCACCAACAGACTAGATCACGTGGAAGACAGAACCTTGGACAATGAAAACAAAATATACACTCTTGAAAATGAAGTTTCCCACATATTGACGATGATAAAAAAACAATGAACAGAACATCCAATAATTATGGGATAACATCAAAAGACAAAATCTAAGATTTATTAAGATAGATACAGAGATACAAACCAAAGAAATTCACAATTTTTTCAATGAAATAATTACAGAAAATATTCCAAACATAAAAAATGAAATGGAAAATCAAATGCAAGAGGCTTCCAGGACACCAAGTGTACAAAATTATAACAGATCTACACCAAGGCACATTTTAATGAAAATGCCTAGCATACAGAATAAGGATAGAATTTTAAAAGCCACAAGAGAGACATTTCAGCTTACTATAGGGGAGACCAATTCAGATCTCAGTAGATTTTTCAACCCAGACTCTAAATCCAAGAGATCCTGGAGTAACATATGCACAGCTCTGAAAGAAAATAGGTGCCAACCAAGAATCCTATATCCAGAAAATTAAGCTTCAGATTTGATAATAAAATGAAAACCTTCCATGATAAACAAAAGTTAAAATAATTTACAGTGAGAAAGTCTAAACTACAAAACATTGTCAGAAAAAATATTCCATGTGGAGAAAATAAATACAATAATAAAAATCAGCAAAGAGAGGAACTACACTAAAGGAAAAGACAATCAAAAGAGAAACCAAGTCAAGTGAAAAACTAAAACATACCAAAATGACTGGGAATGCAAACCATATTTCAATAATAACCTTGAATGTGAATGGCCTAAACTCATGAATCAAAATATATAGACTGACAGATTGGATTTAAAAAAGAAAGATTCAACATATGCTGCCTTCATGAGACTCATCTTACTGCAAAAGATACCACAGACTAAAGGTGAAAGGATGGGAAAAAACATACCAATCACATGGACCACATAAACAAGCAGGAGTTTCCGTCCTCATATTAGATAAGGTGGACTTCAAACTAAAGTTAGTCAGAAGGGATAAAGAAGGACATTTCATACTGCTTAAGGGAATCATACATCAATAAGACATAATAATCATCAATATAAAAATCATAAATATTTATGTCCCAAATAATGGAGCATCTATACACATCAAAATTTCAAGAATCAAATAGTCCACAACACAATAAAACTGGATGACTTTAACATACTTCTCTCACAATCAAACAATCCAAGATAATACAATAATAGAATTATTTGATAGCACAGTAGATCTTCCAAACAAAAACTGATAGAAGAAATTATAGAACTTAATAATACAATCAATAGTTTAGACTTAACTGAAATATATGGAATGTTTCATCCATCAACAAGGAAATACACTTTTTTCTTAGCAGCACATGGATCATTCTCTAAAACAGACCATATAATATGCCACAAAGCAACTCTTAGTAAATATGTATATATAGTACCTGCATTCTATCAGACCACAATGTAAAGACATTAGAAATTAATGATAAAATACAAAAATAGAAGCTACTCTAATACCTGGACACTCAATAATATGTAATTGAATGACACATGGATAATAGAAGACATCAGGGAGGAGATAAAAAAATCTTAGAGGTAAATGAGAGTACTGATACAGCATACCAAAATCTCTGGGGCACTATGAAGGCAATGCTAAGAGGAAAGTTCATTGCACTTAGCTCTTCATTAAAGGAAGAAAAAGTCAACAAATAAATGATTTGATATTACATCTCAAATCCCTTGAAAAAGAAGAACAAACTAACACCAAAAGTAGTAGAAGGTAGAAAATAATTAAAATCAGAGATGAAATCAATGAAATTGAAACAAAAGAAACAAATGAAAAAATGACAAAACAAAAATCTGATTCTTTGAAAAAATAAATAAAATTGATAAACTCTTAGCCACCCCAATGAAAAGGAAAGAGAAAATTCAAATTACTAAAATCACTGATGAAAAAAGAAATATCACTACAGATACCAGTGAAATACAGAAGATAATTAGAAAATATTTTGAAAACGTATACTCCATTAAAATAGAGAGTATTGAAGACACTGAAAAATTTCTAGAAAAATATGAACAGCTTAAACTGAATCGGGAGGACATACACAAGTTAAGCAGATCAATTTCGAGCAATGGGATAGAAGATGCCCATCAAGAGCCTTCCAACCAAGAAAAGCCCAGGATTAAACAGATTCTCAGCCAAATTCTACAAGATCTACAAAGAAGAATTAATACCAATATTCCTAAAATTATTCCATGAGATAGAAAAGGAGGAAACCCTTCCAAACTCATTTTATGAGGCTAGTATCACTCTGATACCTAAGCCAGACAAAGATGCATCAAGGAAAGAAAAGTGTAAACCAATATCTCTGATGAACATAGATGCAGAAATTCTCAAAAAATTCTGGCAAATCACATAAAAAAATATCAAAAAGATATTTCACCATGATCAAGTGGCATTCATCCCACGATGCCAGTTTGGTTCAATATATGGAAGTCAATAACCTATTTCATCACATCAATAGAAGTAAAGATAAAAATCATATAATCAGCTCAATAAGTGTGGAAAAAGCATTTAATAAAATATAACACCCTTTCATGTTCAGAACTCTGGAAAACCAGCAATCCTTAGCAAGAAGAGTGAAGCAGGAAGAATCACAATACTGGAACTTAAACTATGCTACAGAGTTATAGTAACAAAAATGGCATGGTATTGGCACCAAAATAGACATGTAGACCAATAGTACAGAAGAGAAGACAAAGAGACAAACCCACATAAATACAGTTATCTCATACTAGACAAAGGCACTGAAAACATACATTGGAAAAAAGATAGCCTCTTCAACAAATGGTCCTGGGAAAACTGGAAATCCATTTGCAGCAAAATGAAATTAAACCTGTGTCTCTCACCATGCACAAAACTCAACTCAAAGTGAATCAAATATCTAGGAATTAGACCAGAGACCTTGCACTTAATAGAAGTAAAAGTAGGTCCAAATCTTCATCATGTTGCATTAGGTCCTGACTTCCTTAATCAGATTCCTAAAGCACAAGAAATAAAATCAAGAATTAAGAAATGGGATGAATACAAAGTAAAAAGCTTCTTCTCAGCAAAGGAAACAATAACCTGAAGAGAGTACCCACAGGGTGGGAGAATATCTTTAGTACATGCACATGAGATACAGCACTAATCTCCAGGGTATATGAAGAACTTAAAAAAAAAAATAAAGAAAGAAAGAACCCAAAAAACAAATAACCCAACCAATAAATTGGCTAAGAAACTAAACAAACACTTCTCAGAAGATGATATACAATCAACTGATATATTAAAAAAATTCAACTTCTCTAGTAATTAGAGAAATGAAAATCAAAACTACTCTGAGATTTCATCTCACTCTAGTCAGAATGGCAATTATTAAGAATACAAGCAATAAGAAGTCCAATTTTCAGACTTAAAATGAGCATACTATAGTGACACACTCACATCAATGATCATAACAGCTCAATTTACAATAGCTACACTGTTGGAACCAAATTTGATGCCCTTCAATAGATGAATGGATAAATAAACTGTGGTATATATACACAATGGAATATTACTCAGCATTAAAAGAGAATAAAATCATGGCATTTGCAGGTAAATAGATGGAGTTGGAGAATATCAAGGTAAGCAAAGTAAGCTAATCCCCAAAAAACAAAGGCCAAATGTTCTTTCTGGTAAGTGGATGCTGATCCATAATGGGTGAGGGGGGACATGTGGAGAATGGAAGAACTTTGATTGGGCAAAGGGGAGGGTGGGAAGGGGAATTGGAGACAGGAAAGATGGTGGAATGAGATGAACATCATTACCCTAGGTATATGTTTGACTGCATGTGGCAGCTCTATATCCTATACAACCAGAGAAATGAAAAATTGTGATCTATTTGTGTACAATGAATCAAAATGCATTCTGCTATCATGACTGTTGTGTTCAAATATACTGAATGTTAAATCTTTCAAATGATCCTCATTTCAACAATCCAGAAGCTTGGGTTGGAAAAAAGTTTTAAAATTATGTTTTGTTTTTTCTTTAAAAAGGATGACCAGGAGTCAGTGATCAGGACCCATTGCATTCCTTATTCACCATGGCTACTGGACTTGCAAAACATCTCTTCCATTCCATTCACACCCATGGATGTGAAGCTTCTATCACTGTAGTAGGTGCTGTTCATTGCTCCTTGGCTACGTATATATGGTTTGATTGAAAATCACTGGGTCATACCCACTCATGTTGCTCTGGTTACCATAGCCACCTCCATAACCACCACTCAGCTGCTACCTGATGGACCACCATAACTGGATTGGTTTGACAAGCCCATGTCTCCCCTCATTTGGCTACCATAAGCACCATTGATTCCTGCTGCTGTAAAACTGGAATAATTCTACAAATCTGTGCCATGTAGTTGCTTTGTCTTTTACATAGTTGCCACAGTATCTTCATGAATAGTAAACTTAACATGTGCTTCACCAGTTAGTCTGCTGTCAGACCAATCTCCATGTGTATTCTCACAGGACTGAACAGAGAAAACAAATTATAAATGCCATTCTCAGTAGTTCTGTAAAGTAATCCAACCATGTGTACACAGTGCCCTGTTGTGTTCTAGAAGGTAGACCCACCACCCTTGTATCTATAAACAGACATTCCTAAAAAATAGTAATTGAGTTCTCTTTCAAATCTATCTAATCCAAATCCATAGCCATCATTAATAGACACTATATTCATCTAAGACTCTATAGTCTCCACCATGAGCACCATGCCTCATCCTGTCAAAGTCAGCTCCTCTGCCAATGGTCACCTCCCCTTTGCCAGCCCTACGTCTGCCATAAGGACTTGGCCACTGCAAGACTTTATGCATGACCATAAGTTTTGGGTATCTCAAGATGATTTCCAAAGTCAGCTCAACTGCTCTTAAATATTTCAATATACCCATGGTTTATTCTTTCCTTGTGTTTCTTTGGAGCCTTTTCAGGTATTGCCTGTGAAGCTAATTGCACAAAGAGCTTCCCCGTACTCTTCCCCTAGAAGTCCCCTGGCAACATTATCCAAACCTCAGAATATCTGAACAATTTCTTCTTTGCTTCATCCAAAGGAGAGTCCTCTAAGCCACCCAAAGCCATCATTGGCTGTGCCAGGACAGTTTGGACTACTTTGTTGGACATCCAGTCTATTTCAATATGTTGGACTTGAATACTTCAGTGAATCTGAGACCCACAGTTTCTCTGTCTTTTTCCAGGGCCCATTGACTTCATCATCTGATACAAGTTGAGCGAAAGTCTCCTCACTTGGTCTGCCTACTCTGGCATAGATGAAAAAATTACCTTAAGTCCCATTTTTAATTTTGCAGTCAGAAAAAAAAAGTTATACTTCAATGACAGAGCAAGGCTAGGGCAAACTCTGGGCCTTCACCAGGAATCCTTCTCTGCCTTTAGTGCTCAACATCATCTCTTTGAGGATCATAGTGTAACACGGACCAGTAAGGGTTTACACAACTAGTTGGCATGCCAGAGTCTCAATGATTATCAGAATTAACTAGACAGATTGCTAAGAACTAACAACCACCATGCATTACCAACCAAGGAATCAAAAAAGAGCTATCTGTCAATCCTCTCCTTTTCCAGAGGTACGTTTCTTTATCTAAAATAAAAAAAATAGAAACTCTAAAGCATACATTCAACCTTAACATATTGTAAAGGAAAGTAGTCTTTCAATAAAGTGAGGAATGTATAACTAATAGATTAAAAGCACCACTAAATAGAGTTACACACAAAGAACACATTAATAAAATTACTTGCAGATTATGATGAAAAGAGTATAATATTATTTTAATTTATTAGAAGTAAATACCAGGAGATAATACTTTTAAATATATGAGTACTTCATATATTTATCAACATAGATATAATTAACAATAGCAAAATTAAATAAATAATTAAAAGAAAATACTATCCCTACCAGTACATAAAAGAACAAAAATTAAAATTAAAAAAATAACTTGAAGTTTAACAATTTCTAAAATATTATTAAATGACAATGAATAGGATATTAAGCAGTATAAGAACACAATATGTTGAATGTATAGCCTGTAGGCATGTATAACAGGACAATACTCTGGAAGATCATTTCACAATGTATATCAGAAATTTTAAAGCTTTTTATTACCAATTATGGAAATTTATTCCATAATACAATAATGAATAAGATAGTCATTTACCTTCCTGCATATTGTTTTTTATCACATTGGTCATTATACTTAAAAGATGGATGTGCCCACAAGAGAAGACAGGTTTTAAAAATTGAAACTTGATCTATGGCAATCCATTGTAAAATAATGTTGAGTTATAAAAAGTCATAAAATTATTTAATAATACATGAATATGTCCAGTATTTAATATGGAAAACTCTTAGATTACAAAACAGCATTCACTTTTTTTAAAACAAGTCTATGCATATAGATAGGCTTCAGTTAAAATAGAGTAAATGTATATTTTAGCCTCTGTGTATAGTGAATAAATAAAACAAGGAAACAAAAAGTATATGTAATAGTTTGACATTTTTAGAATTTGAAATGCAATTCTTTAGTTTTAGTACATCCATTATAATATGTGCTTATATTTTAAATAACTTCTATAATTTTTACACATGTGGAAACATTTACTCATCTATGGCATTCACTTATATTCACAGAATATCATGAAAATAATAAACTGCTTTCTTTTACTCGTGTTAATTAAATCTATGTTAATAAAAATAAATTTAATATGTCATTGAATCTGATTTTGTCATGGTGAGGAAAGACTTCTGATAGATTTAAGTATTATTGCTAGACAAATATGCATGTTTGAATTAAAATCTTTTCCTACTATTGTAAATGTTGGTGGCAGCCTGCTGTGAGCAGTTTTCTCTACTCCTAGGTTTGCTTTATGGAGGTGAGGGTTAAGATACTTAAAATATAAGAACATAATTACTTTAGTCATGAAGATTATAAAAATAGAGACTGTAGATTGTGGACTAAAATACTCTTGAAGCTGAAATATTGTCATAGAATTAGTTTTTCTTTGATAAAGATAATTATCAAAATGAGAGTAGGAAAAATATAAAAATGTATAGTATAAAAATAGTATCATAATGTGACATGTCTTCTCTCTATTCTGTTTTTCTTTATTTTCATTTTTCACTTTCAATTTAGATATTGCATTTTCTTTAGAATATTTCTTGAACAGAGTGAAATCATGCGTACCTGTTTGTGTGTGTGCATGTGTGTGTGTGTGTGTTTTCAAGGTAGTAATTTAAGACTGTTCTGGGTAAAGAAATAACTGATCTGTAAAATAAGTGACCCAGATTACTGCAGGGATTCCTGCCTACAGCCATTAACCCTCACCTCCATAAAGCAAACCTAGGAGTAGAGAAAACTGCTCACAGCAGGCTGCCACCAACATTTACAATAGCGGGAAAAGATTTTAAATAGAAAGTTACAATAGATAAAATGAGGCTGAAAATGTGGGTCACAAAGCTTAAAACCAAATATTAATACTTGAGTTTATTTAAACAATAGCTGAAATCAAGTTTAAGTCATATTTGAAATCAAGTTTTAGCCTCACCTTTCAATTTTTATTGATTCCTAAAGATGCAGAATAACTACTTATTTACACATCTCTAAGGTTCACCCAAAAGCAGCTTTGAAGATGATGAACATAAAATTGTGTAAATAAATGTGGTAGTTTAATGAGAATTAATCTACAGCAAAATAAATTTATTAAGAAAACACTAGGGCATAGTCTTCACACAATAATGTACAAAATACACAACCTTATAAACATGCATCATTACTTAAATGGTACAGACAGGAACTCTCTCCTTGACCATTACACTTGGAAAGTTCATGGCAGATTTAAATCCTTGCTCATTCACCAATCTCATAAATGATAGTTCACTTTTTCCATTTTTAAGAATTTGAGTTTCTTCAAAATAGAGAAATTTTTGTGTTTAAATCAATATTAAAGAATGCATTCATTTTTATTTTTCTTATAAAAAAATACTAAAGTTTATGATCATAGTTATAGAATTTTTTTCCTGAGTGTCTAAGACTCTGAGAAAGGAAGTCAATCCTTCTGGGAAGGCCACTCAACCAATTTATAAATGATCAGCAGTCCAGCCATCCAAGAAATCTGAAAGTTCTGGTTTCATTTACTCTCTGACTGAAAGGAGATAGAGCTTCTCATATTTATTTCACATTCTTAATACATGACAAGAAATCCTTCTTTCACAGAGTGACTAAAACTGCACACTTCTGAGTTTATATATCACTAGCACTAGTTTTTCTGGGTTGCCTATTCACAGTTTCAATACTTTTACTTAAATGTTCTAAATACTCATGAAATCAGTGTAATCAATACAATCATTGAAGTGTTTTCCATATTAACTGCCTTAATTTGGTGATAGTTCACATTTCTAATGACATTTCCATCAACTTGTTAAAATGAACATAAAATCCTATTTATATAATCATAGGATATTTGAGTTAATGGATCTTTCAAAGGAAATCTTTTAGAATGCTCTTCTTTTACAAATACGGGGAAGAAAAGAGAGACTACCAGAGATTTAGTAACTTAAAGGAGGTCTCATAATCAATGCAAAGTCAAGCTCAGGTCCAAAGAGTAAATATCAGTTGTAGAATATCCTTATATATTCTGCATATTAAGCTTTTATCAGACATATGATATGTAAATATTTCTCCCATTCTTTAGGTTGTATATTTCACATATAGTCTCAAACGTTTTATTTAAAAAATATTTACATGGAATTTCTGTTTTAACAATGACAAGGAACTACCAAAATAACATTAAAATTCAACAAGTATGTAAGCTGATGTAGGTTTTAGAATTATTGATGGGGATGCAGATTATTTTTTCTAGGTGTCCTTCTGTTAGAAAAAGCATACTGATATTCAACCATTCCAATAAATATTGTAGGTCATGATGTAATCAGCAGTTTTTATTTGTGGAATGCTACTTAAACAAAGAGACATTTGATAAGCATACATTTGATTTTTTACCAGAAAATCCTGACCAAAGTATTTAGCAAACTAGAAATAAAAACTATCTTTCATAATATAATCATGTTTTAGAAATTATCACAAAGATCATTATGACAACCAGCATTATGATAAACAAACACTATATGCTAAATAGTAAAATAAGGAACACAATTCTTTGGCCAAAAATCATTTGGTTTGGTTTACATTTGTCAGAAGGTACCAATCAGAACAGTTTGGGAAATAAAAATAAAATTATAAACATTAGAAAAGATGAAATGAAATATTCACAATTGGTAAATTATATAGATGAAAATATGAAAAATTCCAGAGAATGTGTGAAATAATAACTAGAACTCATAGTAAATTTTAGCAAATCTTCCAAAGATGATATGAATATAGAAATAAGTTATATTCCCATGTAAACTATGAAAAAATTAATTAGACACAAATCTATTATTTGCAATTATGATAGAAATAATAAGCTATCTAATAATATATTCAGCAAGGAAGAACAATCATTTTATGAAAAAATAATTAACTTTCCTAAAAATCATAGACTGGGGATAAGTTAATAGAAATATTGTTTATGTAGTATTTTTAGGAAGAATGGCTCCAAAGAAAAACTGAACAATTTGGAAGATAATTGTTTAAGTAGAAAACAAATCTTTAATAGAATTTGCATTAAACAGATCTGAAAATTACTAATTTGCTGGGTTTTAAATATGGCACGAGTTCTATTTTGTTCTTAATTACACTTTTTCTTTTATATCACTGCACTGACTTCATAGAAAAAGTATAGATTGTGATGCCAATTCACTTGACATGATACAAAATGAAGATTCCAAGAATGGCAAAATATTTAATATACTCATGTTCTCTAGGAAATTAGTGTGTCAGTCATGTTGCTCTTCAGAATCCAAAATTCATGTAGAGTTCAGTGAGATGCTTCTAAGATATATTATTACTGTGAAAAGTTGAAGTCATGGAGTAGTACTGGTTTTCAAAATGTTCAAGATGAAACCATCACTGATTGTCATAATAGACCAGAAAATATTATGAGCAAGAACCAAACCCTAGCTAATTTAATTGACTTTTGTTATCATTTATGGGGCACTATCAATGAGTAATGAGAACCAGTCCTAATCTCCAGTTGCAACTTTGTTGAGGTATCACAGAATTGTCATTTTAAGGAAGGATAAAAAAGTGACTCCTTAAAACCATAAATTGCCAAGTAAATAATGTGAAGCATAAGAAGTGCTGAATGGAAATTTTGCACAGAACAAAGTATCTACCTTCGAATGTTCACATGGCCACGTCACCATGAAATCCATCACTCTGCCACAAACAAAACAAAATAACAATGCAGCCTGTATACTGGAGTTTCCTAAATCTGGGCGAGATTGTTTTTCTTTCTTTAAGTGATTAAAGCAGAAGTTCTCAAAGTAAGAGAATGTTCCTATTTTATTTTCAAAGAGTTCATTGATTTAATTAGTTCAAGAATACAAGATAATTCAATATTTGTATAATAACAAGTATCTTATTCAGAGCATTCTATTGGTTTAAATGTTTTCTCCGCCCACTGATGTACATGCTCTTTGGGAATTACATGGAATAAATGTATTATATCCAAAGGCATATCCTGTGTATCTTGTGCCCATAGGAGATTTGTTCATCTATAAAAATAGAAAATATTTTCATAAAAATTCCCAATCTCTTTCACAATAGCTTGGTTTCATATGAAGTTTGGGAATAGAAGGAATGTTAAAAGCATACTCACAAAATTGAGAATATTAATATTATCTCAGTCCTTCTGGTGATTAAGAGGTCATCTGGAGAATTTGACTAATCTCTACTAGAAAAAAAAATGATGAGTGATATGGGGTCCAAATGGACCAAGTGAAAGCTAGCTTCATTATACCCACAGCCAGTACTTTATCAGTTCATTGTTTAAACAGTTGAGGGACATATAATATAGGTTGACAGATAGAGATCACCCCTTGAAGATTCTCTGTGTAGGAAAAAACGAGAGAGAGAGGTTTTTTATACATATATATTATGGGAATTTGTGTGTGTGTGTGTGTGTGTGTGTGTGTGTACATGATTCACATCACAATATTACTGAGCTGGTTATTTTATTAAGAATATTGGTAGGAGTGCAGGCATGGTAGCTCAGGCCTGTAATTCCAGTTATGTGGGAGGCTGAGGGAATTTTTCATGTATTAGTATTTTATATATTTTAAATAAATAAAAATAGGAAATGTTGAAGAATATATTAAAATGTATATTTACATGAATTGTATTTGAAAAGAGAGATATTTTCTTTAAAATTACAAAGATATCACTTACTCAAAGGGAACTGTGTAACTAGTACTCAGTTTGTAAATGTATCACAGTTGTTTATATGACTTAGACAATTTTCAATCATTTATGGTTATAGGTCCAGAGAGGTTAATTAATTTTTAGTAGTTATAATTTTTTAAAAATTGAGCTTTTGCAGAGCTTTAAATCTTACATCATTCTTACATTTAAAATGTCCTATTCTTTCAGTGCCAAAAAGGAATAATAAGATGGAAAATATATAGCATTGTACAATATATAGTCACACCAGGAATGCAATGTGCTCAGTCTAGTAGTAAAGAAAACTCAATTAATTTTTATGGGTATTTTAGATTTCAATCTTTTTAGACCTAGGTGTAAATGTTATTGGTAACACAATGTAAAGAAGCAAATGGTCTCTTCAAAACATACAATCTACGTGTAGATTCAATATAAGTTTACTAATATGTACATAATAGTACTCATTGTTAACTCTCAGAAATCCAAATATAGACCAACTAGAGACACTCAAAATACGTCTCTAACAATTAATTCCAAAATTACACTTGTTATCTGCATCTAATGGTTTTAGGAAATCTATCACAGATACATGGCTCAAATATCAAATCCAAGATTCAAAATGGAATGCAAGTTAGATTATTTTCATATTTTCTTGAAAAATTAATAATTATCTACTGGCATTCATGGTACTCAGAGAATGAAAAATCTAAGAAATGTTTTATCCTTTCAAAGACCAAAGAAGGCATGTTATTTCTGTGCATTCAGGAATGTAATTTTAATAATCTTTATGTCAATGCTGAAGAAAGTAAAAGAAAGTGAAAATATGATATTACATCTATATTACAACATTTTGAACACATTTTCAATGGATCTGAGAGGACTAAGTTATACTTTGTTTTCAGGTATTTCAATTGGTAATTTTTACTTCTTTCCCCAGGACTGTTGAAGAAAAGTTATCAAAATTGGATAGATTTAAGAAAAAATCTTTTGGGGTAATTATCTTTTTCATCAGAGCCCTTAAAAGTCAAAATCAAGATGAAAGAGCCAGGCACGGGGGTGCATGCCTGTAATCCCAGTGGCTTGGGAGGCTAAGGCAGGAGGATCATGAGTTCAAAGCCAGCCTCAGCAAGTGAGATGCTAAGCAACTCAGTGCGACCCTGTCTCTAAATAAAATACAAAATACAACTGAGGACGTAGCTCAGTGGTTGAGTGCTCCTGAGTTCAATCCCCAGTGCCAAAAAAAAAAAAAAGAATAAGCCTCATAAATATTGATAGTCTTCTGGGATGGTCCATTCTCTACTACAATTTGTAGAATAGCAACGCACATATTTTAGCCTTAACTTTCCGTGTACTGATTTCTTTGTGATTTTATTTATCATCGCATGATAGACACAACAGTGTTTGGTTGAAAAGTTTAAAAAGTTAAATGTTTCTTCGGTATACTCTCAATGGGATATGGGGAAGAGCTGAGGAAATATAGGTCAGTTATCTCAAAATTTTACTTGCAAAAAGATCACCCTGCACATTCAGTTTCAGAAGACCTGGAGTTAGGACTGAGACTACGTGCTTTGTTTGGTTTGGTTTGGTAACAGAAATTGAACTTACAGAAGCTTAACCACTGAGCCACATCCCCAGCCTTTTCTATTTTTTATTTTGAGTCAGGATATCACCAAGTTGTTTAGGGCCTCACTAAATTGTTAAGGATGGACTCAAACTTGTGATCCTCCTGCCTCAGCCTCCGGGACTGCTGAAATTACAGGAATGTACCACCATGTCCTACAGATTGTGTTTTTGAGAGTCCTGGTTGAAGATTCTGCTCTTCCTGATGCTGATACTGGTTGTTTTTTTGTTTTTGTTTTTGTTTTTCTGGTGAAGACATCATTATATGAATGTAAACTACTTAGTGCTCTGTCTGAAATAAATAAAAAATAATATGTCTAAGTTGCTAGTTAGCTATTATGCTTTCAAGAGAACATATGAATAACTAATTCTATTATAGGATAATTACTAAACCTGTTATTATTTGTGAATGTTTTCTCTTTTATCTCTTCATGTTTGTGTGTCATTCTTTATAATTGTTATTTTAATTTTTAACTGAATACTTATCAAGAAAGCCAATCTGTTTTGTGAAAGAATTAATCTTTTTCTATTCTTGTAACATGCATGCTGAAAGCATCATCATTCCATTTCTGAAGTCATGTCATGAAAACCTGGACCGTGATTGCCCTTCAGGACTGTCTCTCGGGTTCTTTCATTGCTGGAGGTACTCCCTGGATTTCTTTGGTTTTAGTACTTCTCAC
Organism: Geosciurus inauris; assembly: GCA_004024805.1. Lineage (NCBI taxonomy): Eukaryota > Metazoa > Chordata > Mammalia > Rodentia > Sciuridae > Geosciurus > Geosciurus inauris. The sequence continues at coordinate 17,255 of PVHX01015394.1, forward strand.
TGTGTACATCAGCAGGGATGTGAGTTTTTTAGTATACTAAATAATCTTTGACTTCCTCACCATCAAATTTAAAGTCTGTTTTTTTTATTATAAAAATTTGTTACTTTTACTTTTATTGTTTATTGGTAATGAGGATTGAACCAGGGCCTCAGGTATGCTAGGCAAGCACTCTATTGGTGAGTTATATTCCCAATTCTAAACTTTTTAATTTTGTGAGCAGTTTTATGTTCACAGTAAAATTTAGCAGAAGGTGCAGAGTTTCTGCATACAGTCATCCTGGAAATACATGAGGGATTGGTTCAAAGATTCCCCACAAATATTAAAATGCATGGTTACTCAAGTTCCATAAATAAAATGGTAAAATATGCATGTAATGTATGCACATCCTTCCGTAATTTCAGTCATCTCTAGATTATTGATAATACTCAAGGCAATGTATATGCTAGAAAAGTAGTAGTTATGCTACAACATTTGGAGAATAACATAAAAAAAGTATTTGAAAATGTTTAGTACAGACACATTTAAAAAATATATTTGCAATCTATGGTTCCTTGAATCCACCAAGGGAGAACCTGCAGATGCAAGATTCAAGAGGCCAGCTACAGCTGTGGACAGCCTTCCCCACTATCAGCATTCTGCAATGAATGGAAACATTTGGTGTTCTGTATTCTACAGGTTTTAATTAATGTATCCTAACATATATCCACTATTGTAATTACACACATAATGATTTTATTGTCTAAAAATTTTCCATGCTTCTTCTTGTCATCTCTCCATTCCCCATAAACCCTGGAAAGTATTGATCTTCTCACTGGTTTTTTTGTTTTATCCTTTACAAAATGTCATATTACTGGAATCATGTAGTCCATGGCCTTTTCAGATTGGCTTTCTTCATGTACCAATACACATCAAAGTTTCCTCCAGATATTTTCATGGCTTGATAACTCATTATTTTTAGCATTAATGAAAGTCTTCTGTCTGGATGTACAATAGTGTATTTGTCCAATGACATAGTGAAGGACCTCTTGGTTGTTTCCAAATTTTGCCAATTATGAAGAAGCTGCTATAAACATCTGAGTGCAGGTTTTTGTCCACAGCATATAGCTGGCCTCTTGGATCTTGCATCTGGAGGTTCTCCCTTGGTGGATTCAAGGAACCATATATTGCAAATATATTTTTTAAATGAGTCTGTACTGAACATTTGCAAATACTTTTCTTTATGTTATTCCCCAAATGTTATAGCCTAACAACTACTTTTCCAGCATATACATTGCCTTGAGTATTAGCAATAATCTAGAGATAACTGAAATTATGGAAGGATGTGCATAGATTACATGCATAGATTACCATTTTATTTACGGAACTTGAGTGCTCATGGATTTTGATATTTGTGGGGAATCTTTGAAGCCTTCTAGCTTCTTCTTTGGGTAAATATTCAGTAGTGCAATTATGGGATTATATAAGTAAAAATATGTTTAGTTTTGTTAAGAAACCACCAAACTCTTTCAAAATATTTGGGATATTTTGTGTTCTCACCAGCAATGAAGTAGTGTTCCCATTCTTCCACAGCCTAGCCAAATTTGCTGATGTTAAGGGCTTTATGTTTTGGCCATTCTAATAAGCACATGGGATTGCTTCACTGTGGTTCTACTTTACGATTCCCTAATGACATATTTTGCTTACTTGCCATCTACATGTCTTTTTGATGAGGTGTCTGTTTGGGTCTTTTGCACATATTTTAAAATTGAGTTCCTTTGATTATATTAGTGTTGACATTTAAGAGTTCTTTGTATATTTTAGATAATAAATATTTCTTTATAAAATGGATGTTTTTCTTCAAACATTTTCTCCTAAGATGCAGCTTTTGTTCTCATTATCTTTACATTGGCTTTGACAGAGCACAGGCTTTTAATCTAAATGAAGTCTGGTTTGTGAGTTGTTATTCATCCAGGTTATGTCTTTGGTGTTGTATATTAAAAGTCATTGCCATACCAGAGGGTTTAAGTTCTAAGGCTTGGTTCTTTCCTATGTTGATGTTCTAGCATCATACATTGCAAAGATGATCTTTGTTACATTACATTGCCTTTTTCCGTTGTCAAAGACCAGCTGGCTGTATTTATGTGGGTCTATTATTAAACTTTCTGATATACTTATCTGTTTTTTCACCAATATCATCCCATCTTGATTACTGTAGTTTTAAACTAAGTCATTAGGTCAGTTAATGGATTTTTATAAAACTAATTTCTATACACGTTATAGAATTGTGAAATTTGTGTTAATTTTCTATTGTAGAGTAACCAAATATCAAACATTAATAATCTCAAAGTGTGATCATTTATTCTTCCACAATGTTGTAGGCCAGAAGTCCAGGTGAACTCAGTGGGTATTCTGTTTATGGTCTTCAAAGGCCTAAGTCAGGAGTCAGGAAAGCTGGGCTCTACTCTTATCCGTAGGCTCTAAGGGCAAATCAGGTTAGAATTTTATTCACACTGTCTGTGGGATCTCACTCCTTCCAAGTGTTGGTCCACAGTCTCCCTGTCCCTGCTGACTGTCAGCTGGGGGCTACTCTCTGCTTCTAGAAGCTGTCCACATTTCTTCTCACATCACCGTTCCATTTCAAAACCAGCAATGATTATATTTCTATCATATGAAATCTTCCCCATTATTTGAACCTACCTGACATAAGCGTCTGTCATCAAGAGAAATCTCTCTGATTTTGAGGTGACCCATATGAGTGCAAAGAGATTGCTAAATGATCTCCTATCTTGCAGTTAACAGATTTGAGAATTTCACCTGCAAAATCCCATCTCAACAGGGATTTTGATTAAAACATAATGGAACAGGAATTTGGGGAAAGTTTTTTGGAATCTGCCTTCCCAGACTTTATCTACTCCTACCACATATACTAACCCATACACATATCTCTTTAATTACCTCCTCTTTTTTTTCTGCTTTGCTTTGTCTTACTGTCATTTAAGAGCATTCCCAGGCTCCAGGGTTAATATTTGACCCATCTTTAGGAGCCATTATGTAGTTTATTTCTCTTTTTCTTTTTTGCTGTTTCCCCAGTGCCCAGCACGGTTTCTAAATAGTTGGGTTTAGAAGTATTTGTGCACAAATAAATGAATGTGTGGGTACAATAATTGTCCTTAAGATTTTTGTACATTTATACAAAGTAAATTAACATTTTGCTTCTATGAGTATTTTTAACACTTGTATCAGATTGCTTTAATACATTACTTTTCTGGAAAGGTCAAAATGAAGTGATAGAATTCTATGTGGAAACTGACTTTAAATAGTTGCAAGTAGAGATAATTTAAATATTCCCATTTCATTATAAACACGGTATTGTGTTAAATATTTCTTCTATATAATATTTATATTGAGTAAACATGCAAAATTTATTTATAGAGGTGTCTGACTCATTTTTATCTCACCTTTTGTTGAAGTTTTCTTCTTGTAAAGACATGTATGGTCTCTTATCTGCTATGGAGTTTCAAATTCTTTAATAATAATTTCAATAAATTATGAAAAATGTGATAATAATTTGATGACAATTTTAATAAACATTGTCAAACATGGAATTGGTATTTTCTGTTACCCTACATTTTTAAAAGCATGTTATTTTTTCAAACTAAATTGGAAATTTCATTTTTGCCATTTTTATATATCTCACATAATTTTTATGTCTTAAGACCTTAATATTAATGTTTATTCAGAATATGCAACCAAATGAGAGGTAACATGAAAAGTATCTGATATCATGCCAAGTTCAAAGAATGCCTACTTCCTTTTCTGCTTTCCTTGTTAGTTAATTAAAGAATCAAAGTCCTAAATCAGTAATCATGATTCAATCAGAATGAAATATCTCATTGAAAAGTCTAGATGGGGATAAAATATTTAAACATTTCAACTTCTGAAATATATAGCCATCAAACACATTTTAGGCAAAACCCACTACACTCTATGTTGCATGAAATCCTTCTATTTCGTTGCAGGGTGTTATGTGTGTTCAAGAATGGTAACAAAGAAGCAGCTTTTGTCTTTCTTTCACTACCCCTGACTTTCACCACATCTTTGAACTAAGCTGAAGCCCAGCATTGTCCCTGACCTTCTGTGTCATCCTCTATTAGCATCTAGAAAGACTCCTGACATTCATGATTATATTATTATGGCATCCCTCCATGTCCAGAGGCAGAATACCGGAATGGAAAAACAGTACTCACCTTGAAAGACTTGTATGTTACAAATCATCTATTTATTAATAAATATGGATGAACAATAGAAAGAAAAGATAAACTTTTCTTCAAGAAGGCATATGTTATATCTTTATATAAGATGTTGACAGATTCTGGTCCTGTTTAATCTAACCATTATACCCTAAAAATAAAATAAAAGAAGTTCTCTCATGGTGCAAATAAGGGACAATAGACCATCTGTCTCATTCATTATACTTGCTGAAGCATCATCATTCAAAGGACATTCAAAGAAATATTTCCTTATTGTTTCTTAATGTCTCACACAGAACCCACCAAACTGGCATTGAGGCACTGGTGGACAGATCTCAAAAGGTCCAACATTATGGGTTTTAAGAACTTAAATTTGTCTGTATTCCTTGGAGTTTTGTAGGTGGTCAGCTCCTTTTCTGAAAGGCCAAGAACATCTGTCATATAGACGTCAAGTACATCCCATCAGTCATAGATGAAATAAACACTACTTCACATCACTATCCAGTGACACAATGGGATAATAATAACCTTAAAAAGAGAATGAGAAACAAAAGTTTAGCAGTGGGTCCAATGTTATATTCAATATGAAGAATTAGGTTATATTCAGTGGGAAGCTGGTGAAAATGGTGTATAAAAAAATGACAACATTGAAAAAATTTACTTAAGTGGCAATAATAACAAAAAATAATGATTGCTATAGAACAAGGAGGAAGTGAGAAATTTCATTATAAATGCAATAAGCTTATAGCATTTAAAGAACTTGGGGCATCAAGACTGTGAAGTAGTAATTATAATTAATTGAAAACCTACCAATAGTACCTAAACTTCAAAAAAAGATAGACTGTATCTCCTAGCTTTTTATTGATTAAGGACAACCAAGAAAACTAGAGAAGAATGTGAAAATCTACTTTTTACATATATTAAAGCAACCAAAGCCATGAAGATTTGTAGAGCTGGATTCTGGTGAAAAAAGAAAGTTAGGAAATCAAGCTAGTATTTGGTGCTATTTTACTTCTTAAGGAAATTTTTTTCCATTGAAAGCAAATGAGAGACTGAGAAGCTGAGCAGGAATTCCCCATTGATCTGATTGTGGAGATGAGCAGGAATCCAGGGTTTGTGGAAGAAACTAACTTAAAGGTGAGCTGAAAACGATGAAAGTAAACCAGACATGACCAAGGATACAGTCAGACTGAAGGAAATTTCAAATCTATATTAGCTGACTAAGTAAATATTCTTTGAGAGAATATTTCTTTTTATAGAACATTAAATATCCTCTAAATCTTAATATGTGAAATATATCACTCAATACAAAATGATGAAATGAATAAAAGTTAAAACATGACAAAATCGAGAAGAAAAGTCAAAACAAAAAAAAATGAGGTTTGGGAAATTCTAAGACAGAATGTTGTCTTTATCAAATATGAGATTATTAGGAAAATGCAAATTAAAATAACAATTAGACCTATTAGAGTTCTAAACTTCAAAAACAAACAAACAAAGAACATCGAGTGCTGAGGATAATTTGAGTCATCGACTCTCAGCCTTTGTTGGTGGATGTGCAGGTGAAGATGCAACCTCTGGATTAGAAGAAGAGACTTACAAGCTGTACATCAGGCAAGGGTTAATATCCAAAAGACATATGGAATAAAAACTCAAGAGCACAAAAACAAATAAAACTTATTTGTTTATGGGTAAAGTACCTGAATAAATATTTCTTAAAACAAAAGGTATGAAGGAACAATAAGTATAAGGAAGAAGGCTAATCATCAGTGATCACTAAGGAAATGCAAATTGAAACTAAGGTGGTATGTCACTTAACAATTCTCAGAAAAAATAGTATGAAAAGATGAGAGATAACAAATGCTTTAGTCAAAGGGGAGTGGGAGGGGGCATGAGGGCAGGAAAGATGGTGGAATGAGATGGACATTATTGCCCTAGGTTCATGCATGACTGCATATATGGTGTGACTCTATATCATGTACAACCGGAGAAATAAAGAGTTGTGCTCCATCTGTGTACAATGAATCAAAATGCATTCTGCTATCATGTATACTTAAGTAGAATAAATAAATTTAAAAAGATAACAAGTGCTGAAAAGAATATAGAAAAAGAGTACAATTGCATACTGCTAGTGAAATGTAAATTAATATTACCATATGGAGAACTATACAGAGGTACCTCAAAAAAACTTAAAATTAGAGGTACCATGTGATCCAGCAATACCAGTACTTGATATAGATATGAAGGAGATAGAATCAGTATGTTAAAGACATATTTATGTTTATATTTTCACTGACACATTATATCCACAATAGCCATGATATGGAATCCACCTAAGTGCACATGAACTGATAAATGCATAAAGGAAATAGGAAATGTATGGGGATGCAGCTCCATGGGTGAGTGCTTTTCTGGCAGGTGAGGTTATTGGCTGGATTACCAGTAGGTCAAAAAAATGAAGGTGAAAATATAGTACATTTACACAATGGAACAGTATCATTTAACAACAGAGAAGGAAATTCCATCATTTAAGATAGCATGTTTTTACTTGGAAAACATTAATTAAGTGAAATAAATCAAGTACAGGAAGACAAATGCTATACATTCTCACTTGTCTGTGGAATCTAAAGAAGTCATTACCAGAAGCAGAGAGAAGAATAATGGTCATCAGTTGTGGAAGGAGGTTGGGGAATGAAGTGATGAACTGTTGGTCAAAACATACAATGTCTAGTTATTCAGAAGGGATAAATGATATGCATTTGAGGCAGCAAAAAAGGAGAATGTTGAGTAGCAATGCCCTATGTGTTGATTTTGGTGGTGATTGCACGCTTGTTTTTTATATTAGCTTTTCATCACGGTGACAAATTACCTAAGAAAAACAACTTAAAGGAGGAAAGATACATTTTGACTTAGGGTCAGAAGTTTTAGTCTTTGGTCAGCTGGCCTAATGGCATTGGGCCTTAGGTGAAGCCGTGCATAGTGGTAGAAGGGTGAGCTGCAAGAATGCTGGTCACCTCCTGGCCACCAGGAAACACAGAGAGACAGAGAGAGCTCTGTTCACAAGGAACAAAATATACACTCCAAGGTGAGTGACACCCTCAGTGAACTACTTCCTGCAGCCAGACCCTACCTGCCTACAGTTACTGCTCAGTTAATTCATCAATTCACTTATCACATTATTGCTGTTATATTCTAATTATTTCACCTGTGAAAATTCTTGCTTTGTCTCACATACGAGCTTTTAGGAGACACATCATATCTAAACCAAAACACCCTCTAACAATGTTTCCCCTCCTACAGTATCAACCACCTTCCACTAATGTCAATAGATAGGAATCCCTCCATAAATTAAGCCACTGATGAGCTCAGAGATTTCACGATCCAGTCCATCTCCCAATGGCACCATTTCTAGAAATCTTTTCATTGAACTAAGCCTTTAACACAGGACCCTTTGAGAATTTTCCAAATGACAGCACTTACACTTTTGAAAACCCACACAAGCATATACTTAAATGTATACCATTTATTACATATACATCATTCCTCAATAAAATTAATTTAACATAGAAAACAATATTATAAGGCCATCATCCCAATATATTCTGTCTAAATTATTATCCAGTATTAAGTTTATAAGAACATGACAATGTAGGTATCATTATTGTGGGAATTATTGTGTCTTTATATTTCTCATTGCTCTGTTATTATGTTGAATAAATATATCAAAATTTAAAAAAAATAGATTTTATGTTAAGTACTGAGCAAAGTATCAGCAACTTAAAACAACCCATTATGGAATTAATTTTATTTTTGAACAAGTTTTTGTTTTAAGATATAAAAATGAAAAAATATTTTGTGATCAGTTGTTCAGCTATAAAATTATAGAATGTGTATTTTTTAAGTTAGCTCCATTTAAAAATTCAAATATATTACAAATAAGACATTTTGCCTGGTCATGTTCAAATAAATATATACTCATTAATATACACAAATAAATCAATATTAATTACTATTTTGACTATATTCAAAAAAAATTCCCCAAACCATCCTAATAGATACAAACAACTGGAAAAAATTTTAACATCACTTCACAATAAACACTATTAGCAAAGTAAATTATGGAATTTTTTATGCTAATAAATGGTAATAAATAGCAAGTATAATGACTAAAACTATTATTTTAATGGTAACTTTGAAAACAGGATCAAGAAGACAATATTATTAAGCTTTAAATATATTATAGGTTATAGCAAGAAGATACAAAATCAATAATGTTAGATAAAAATTAATATTTCTCAAAAATAACATGTCTTTATGTTGAGAGGCTCCCACACAAAAAGGGACTATTTATTACACACAATACAGGATTAAAATTCTTTTTGACCTTGCTTTTGAAAATTTGTTTTCTTATTTTTTTTTTTAACTGGCCTTGACTAGGTCTGGCCCCTGGAACCATGGAATGCACTGTAAGTGACTCTGCAGGTTCTGAGCCTGGCCCTCAAGGAGCTGTACACTCCTACAAAGGCTCCTCTGGGTCCTGATACATCTTATCATGTTGGCAAGTCTAAACTAACTTCCCAGATGGTTACAGACCACATGTAGCAGAAGAGTCATCCTGTTAGTTAGAGCACTAAGTTCCCAGCTCTCTTGGCAGCCAACCAGATCCAGGAGTGAACCCAAAAAGAATGGAGTAAGTGAAGTCACATCGGTGCACCATCACATGAAGACTGGACCCATTATCAATTCAAATAGTTATGAACTAAAAAATGGGATGCATTTTTAATGTTGTTATGTTCATAAAATTTGGGATGTTTTATTACATGCCAAAGATAACTGATAGAAAACAACCAAATTAGAGTAAGACCAGTACCAAAATTTTTTTCTAAAAGTCCTACAAATCCTCAAGGAAAAATCACCAGGATCTAAATAAACTGATATATGTAGTAACAACACCATGAATAGATATGTAAAGATGTGAATCCTACCTTAATTGATCTAAAAATTCAAGGTATTCTTTACCATAACCCTACCATGATTTCAAATGAAAAGCTGATTACATAACACGAAGGATTTCAATAAAGGCTAAGAATCATTGGGACATTGGGTCATTTCTTAAAAGCAAGGAAACAAAAAGAAAATTAAGGGACTTGCTTAAATTGGATTACATATTAACATTTATTATGGAGAAACATAGCAATTAGGAGAATATAACATTGGCATAGTGAACAACAAAATGGAGCATTTCAGCAGAACAAATATTCTGGAAGCATCTTCACTTAAACACGCTCTTAGTTTATAGCAATCTTTACCTAGGGAATGAATCATTTTTCAAGAAACAATGGTATCAAGTGGCTTTAGGCATGGAAGAAAGTTATCTCTTACCCCCTATTAGATACTGTATATAAAAAATAAAATAAATTAAATTTAAAAAAAACTTGCACCCAGGCTAATTGTGAAAATTTTATTAATAAAAGTTATGAAATTACATATGGAACATTAGTTATATTGATATACCCTAAAATTAAGAGTTCTATTCATTTTAGAACACAACAAAAATGTAAATTGAGAGACTAGGTAATTTATTTGTAATATACAAACATCCAAAGAGTTCATATCTGGAACACATAAGTCATTAAAAAAAATGGGAAAAACAGAGAAAATCTACCTGCAAACACATTTTTACAAAAAGACATAACTAAGAATAATTATTGCCCCTCTGTTTGTAACAAGAAAACCTTGGAAGCAAAGTGAATAGTGGTATGTATCACCAATAAAATATTACACAGTAATAAACATAAATTAATTTCTGTTCCAAAGAATAACAGAGATGAATTTCACTTATATAATCTTTGGTAGAAAAAGTCAATATGCAAGCACATACACACTCATTTTATTTAAACCTTTAAAAGTGAGACATTTAAAATAGTTTCAGCTGGGTGCAGTGGTTCATGCCTGCAAGTCCAGCTGCTCTGGAGGCTAACGAAGGAGGATTACAAGTTCAAAGCCAGCCTCAGCAACTTAGTGAGACTGTCATTAAATAAAATATATAAAAAAGGGCTGAGAATGCGGTTCAGTGGTTAAGTGCCCCTGAGTTGAATGCCTGCTCCAAAAATAGAATAGTTTCATCCACATGTATTATATAGTCCACTGAATAATTAATAGTTTTACTCTAGTAAAAAAAAACCACTTTCATCATTGTTGACAGTTGTTTTTTTTTTGTTTTTTTTTTCTCTCTCCCCCAGCCTCTACACAACAGGTAAGAATGTATGAGAATTGAGAACCATTTGACTAATGGAAAAGTTGAACTTGGAGCTTCATCTGATACCTGGGGTAGTAGTTGAATAACATTAGAAGAAACTTTTTCTTGTTTCCTATTGCCTCAGATATCCTAGTGTAGCTGTTACTTACAAAATAAAAAAAAGGTATGTTCGCCAAGGGGCAGTTTCTTACTCTTGGTTTTATGTCAGAGCAACCAGGTCATCAAAATGTAAAAAGAAGAAAATAAGAGTACTTATACTAGAATATTCTAGTAATTTGCCCAATCTCTGCAGAGTGTGAGTTGGCAAACGGCATTGATCTGAGGGGTTTTAACATAAGTGCACCCTGCTCAGTCACTTTGCTCTAACTCACTTCCAGCAGTTGCTACTGAAATCCATGTGCATCCATCTCTGGAACATGGTCAGCCTCGCAGAGCTGGGTTGCAGCTAAGGGGACATCCATGTTGATGGATGGACTGCATGTGATCTTTTCTTGCCACCTGATGTGAAGTGTGGTTCACAGATTACTGATGAGACACAGGAAACTAGATGGATGTCTGTGGCAAGTTCAACTACCAGGGTCCTAAAGAAGAGAGACAACCCATTACTCTGGAGACCTAGAGGCTGATGACACACAGATGAAATATTATTCCTCCATGTGTTTTTCTAAAGTTAGAGATCTATTTTATTTCAAAGTAGTACTTCACTGATTTGTGCTAAAACATGTTTGTCTTGTTTATTTATATATATCAAAGTCATATGGTACCTAAAGAGCAGATATTTGTTTTGGTTATGATATTACTATTTTGAAGGATATCTCATTTATGAGAAAGTTTCTTTTAACTTGTACATTTACAAGACTTAGAGGAGATGAATTCTTTATCACTGCACATTCTAATGGAATCCCACTATTGCCTATTTCCTGCTGAGTTGGAAAAGAATAGTCTTTTGTTATGATAAAATGCTCTTGATTCTGTGTGGAAAAGAATGGTACAATTCTATGCGATGCAATTTACTTAACAACAGAGATGAGCCTCCCATTAACATTGTTGTTTTTCTCTCTTCACCATTTTCTTAAAAGTCCACCTTTAAGATTTGAATATTTCATACTTGTCTCCAAACAAAATGTGTTTCTTTTTATAAAATTTCACTTATGTCAGTTGAGCTGTTATTCTGGGTAAGGAAATGGGAAGAAAAAAGTCATTTCTATTTTCCCCTAAAGGCATTTTATTCATGAGCAAAGTCTAAATGGCAAAATCGTATTTCCTCTATAAGTTTGCTCATGAGGATAAATGTTACTTTACTTATAAGAAATAACAGGTGAGACTGAAAGTTCCGGTTAATTTCATCCAAGGCAAAAATGTCCAATTGAAGTAAAATAGGCTTTTTCTTAATATAAATTATTCAAAAAGTCACTTATAAAAACAAATTAGCTGTTAAAGTATAAAATTAATTTTACTTATGATATCCATGTTTCTGTGTAATAGTAAAAATAAAAGATTTAAAAAACATTGCAATAGATTTAGAAAAATAGGGATTATGTATATGTACACATAAAAATTTATCTATATCTATATTCCTATATCTCTCGGTGTGTGTGCACGTGTGTGTGTGTGTGTGTGTGTGTGTGTGAGAGAGAGAGAGAGAGAGAAAGAGAGAGAGAGAGAGAGAGAGAGAGAAGATAAAAAGGAGATGGACTGAATTGTTTTTAATATTGTCGAATTAAATTATCATAGAATATAATTAGAGTGACTGTCCAGAGACTTGATGAGGTACATAGACTCTATTTAGAGATCAGGATGTCCTTACTATTTCCCTCAGTTTGACTAACCTTTAGACAGATTTCTGCTTAACTATGGACTTAACTATGATCTTTCTTTTCTTACAGTATTTACTTTAGAATCTATATAATTGTAAATTATACCTTTTCTCCCTTTGAAATAAAAACAGATCTTCTGGAAAGCTTCTGGCCATGTTTATGGCCCAGGAAATGTCTTCTTAAAGGAACGGGAATCAATTCTCAAGAGGTATAACTGAGAAGGACTTAGGCAGCCAGGACAAGATGGCAGGTGAAGAGGCGGGTGAGGAGGCAGGAGTGAGGGGCTGGGGGGCGCAGAACAAAGGAGCATGGAGGGAATCTTCTGATGAGGTCAACTTCCTAGTTGATGAAAATGCTCCTGGACACAAGCAAGGGACCCAATCAGACAGCCACTTCTGTACTGTGCTCTTAATCAGGGATCTGATAGAAAAACTAAAAGAGATGGATGGACACAGGGGACATCAATCAGTAATAGTGAGGACCCAAGGACAGGAAGAAATTCCAGGGACCATAAAAAGAAAAAGCCAAATCCCTTGCTTCTTGAGTAAGCCAACTCCAGGGTCTCTCCTCTTGGGAGAACTCTGTCTGTCTCTTTTGCATTAAACCTTCTACTTGCTTACTATCTCTATGGCCTGTTCTTCAATTCTTTGCTGAATGGAGATAATGACACCCATGGACATTATAAAAACCATGGGGTGGTGATAGATCCCCATCTTACGTTTCTTTGGAATGTAAAAAAACTAAATGTGATGGTGGCTAATTAACAAACACAGATGACCTAATCACAGAGGAAAACATGAAAACTAGGAAATAACATGCTCCACATCCTATTGATCAAAACCCTCCCTTTTAATATGTCCACCAGTTCTTTTCTATTAGCTTATCCAGCATTTAAAACCCTCCTGCTTTTTCTTTCAGTGGAGTTGAGTTCACTTTCTCTTCCTTAATGCATTTATATTGAATAAAGTGTTCCTAGACTGTGTCTGGCACAAACTTTACTAGATATAAGCCTTATAGGATACGTGTTACTGGAGTCCTAGGCTAGAAGCCAAAATATGAGGTCCCAACAAATCAGGTCTGGCCATTCATCCAGATAACAAAAATGGTAAAAATAATGGAGAAAAGCAGGAAAGGAAGTTTAATTGATAATGGCCATATTGGGAAGGTGAAGTGAAATCAAGTGTCTCAGTGCTCCCTTCTAGGGACGGCGAGTTCTAGGTTTAAGTAAAGGAACACTTGAAGGAAGGGTGAGAGGTCTTCCCGATTAAGCAATCTGGATCAAAGTGTGGTCTGGTTAATCATTCTTTCAGTGCTCTTTCTACATGGTGGCTCCAGGGAAGCCCTTATCACTTGAAGGTGCTGCTCAGGATCTTTATCCATCAGACCTGTGACCCTGCAAGGGGCCAGTTTGGTCCCCATGAGATCAAAGCTCTGCTCAGGGGAGCAGGTTCATCATGGGTGTTTGCTGGCAAGGCTCTGCTATTCCCAGAAGATCTAGAGCAATAACTGGAGAGTTTTGGATCCCACAACTTCTGGGGTCTGGGACAGAATTTTGCAAAATCTGGGATTTGAGTGCCCATGCAAATCTTGAATATACCCTACTTATTCTTATTTTGTACTCATTCCTAAAGAGATAAGAGATAGGTTAGCTAAATGTAAGGCTCATAAATATTATATTACCAGTTTTTAGATGCATAGGCCTTAAATGATAGATATGCCTATATGCAGAGCTGAGCAGAAATCTGACAACAGATACAAAATAGAAGTAATCCTGTTTTTGGTTACCCATTGGGCATCTGCAGGCCCAAATGAAAAAGTGCTCTTAGCAAAAGCAACTTGAAGTTCTCCATCACGTATTTGATACTGCCAGTTAAACAGACTTCTCCAGGGTGGGGACGCAAAGCAGAATCGATGGGAGGAGGAAGTCCTGTCCCTTTTGTACATCTAAAGTTTCCCATGTTCTGCTGAAGTCTCCCTAAGTTCATTTCCCCTCATCCTGAATAGTGACTGGGGGATGCTGGTGGGATGGCCAGGGTGTGAGCAGGTGGGCTGGTGGGCTGAAGGGCCTAGGTGGACTGTTGGGAAGGAAGGGAGTGGCAGCCAGGGGGCATTGATTAGTAGCTCCCTCTCTACTCAAGAGTTGCTTAATCCTTTTGGGAGGAACAGTATCAAAGGGCTGGGAGACATGAGCATTCCAATGTCGCAGGGGCGATTTCCAATTCCCTGGACTCCCACTGGACTCCATTTTCTCAATCAGGACCCAATTTACCCAGCTACGCTAACTACCTGTCTTTAAATCTGGCTTCATATTCAGATGAAAAACAGATTTTTTAAATAAAAAAAATGGGTACATTGGTTATGTGGTATAACAAATTTAATCTGCCCATTCAGTTAGTGAGCAATTGTGACAAATTAATTGCAAAATTTATCAATAATCATTTACCTCTATGTCTTCTATTAATGTTCCTTCTGATGTAGGTTTGCATCATTTTTACATGGAGTGAAATGTACTATTCAAAAGAAAGATCTCCTGGAAGCAAGCCTTATGGATGCACTCAGGAAACATATTAGTAAACAATATAATATTATTAATACATTCTAAAATATGTCTAGATATTACCTGAAATATAAAGTAGCCATTTATTTTTGTTCACAAATACATCCGGCAGCTCTATGCACAATTACAACATACTGCGAAATATGCCAATGTCTTGTTTACTGGAGAAGGAGTAAGCAAACTAGCACATCTACACAGGGAGTGCTACTCAGCAGCAAAAAAGGGAAGACTATTAGAATGTTAATATGCAACAGCATAGATGAATCTCAAATGCATTCCACCAAGTAAAATAAAGCAGTCTCAAAAGGACACACACTTCCTGAAAGATTCCATTTGTAGTTAATTCTAGAAAATATACAGCCAAATACGGATCAATGATCGCCAACAGCTGGGGAGGCAACGAGGATTATCTGATAAGGAGCATGAGGGATTTCTTGAGGTGATGGAACAGTTGTGCACCTTGATTGTGGTGGAGGCTACACAACTATACAGATTCGTCAAAGATCCTGGGACTCTATGCTATAAAATGCAAAATTTGCTATTATGAAAATATCTTAGACAATTTCTTTCAAAAAGAAAAATTTCAAAAATTTTTTAATTTGTAATTAACACCTGTATTTCACCTCAAACATTTATCATTTCTTTATGTTCAAACAATTCTAGATCTTCTATACTGGCTATTTGAAATAGGCAATTAATCATTGTCAGTATAGTTACCTATTGCTTTGTAGGACATTAGAAGTTATTCTTTCTACCCCACTGCAGGAGGAAACATTTTTTTTAAAAAAAACCCTTTTGTTCAAATTTTGTTAATGAAAAACAAAACAAAAAATAATTCTTTGTAGGTCTCTTCTTAGTGACCTTTTTCTTAAAAACATTGTCAAATTTAAAATAGCATCATTACAATATATGAAGTTTTAATTATATTTAAGTTATTTGGAATGACAAAAGTATAATGACTAACTGATAATGCAATTGCTTAGTTCCATATTTGAAAGAATTAAATTGAATATGCAGGTATATAAAATGTCAAACTAGTAGCAATTATGATTTTCTTTGCCTTGACAACAGAAGCAAAATATTCAAAGTAATAATGGGAAAGTAAAAAGGCAGTAGTGCAATACGTCAATGTAGATAATACATTTGACAAATTCAACTGATTTAAAAATAAGTACTATGTCTACTCACCAAATAAGTTCACACTGTTATCTATTTTTCATTGCAGAGCTTCTTATATTTATTTGTAAATGGCACATTTCCAGGGTGGAGCATGAATCCAGGTTGATTATTTTCTAAATATCTTAAAACATGCATAACAGTGATCTTGGGGAAGTTCCTTTTTTTTGAGAGCTTCAATAAAACCTACTCACAATTGATAAGATTTAAATAATAGTGGGGAAAGAGAAAACCAATTAGGAAGGAATGAGTTTACTTTACAAAAATATGTTATTATGTAACTTTCACATGACACTTCAGAGTTATGATTTCATATATCATCTTCTGAGAAAAATATTACAAGATAAACAGTAATGGTAACATTTTTTCTCCTGAAGAATCAAGCTATTCTTGGCATTAAAATTAGTAACTAAAAAAAATTCTCCTTTGTGTCTTTACAAAGAGCAAATTGTATAATGCAGTGAATTATACGCTCAACCACATTCTTACAGTAAATAAGCTCCATGGAGTATTTCTTACAAGATTTCTTAATTTGAACCCATGGCAAAATGCCAATGTGTGGTTCTGTTAAATCAATTTCAAATAGCATCAATACATTTCCAAACATGGGCCCTGCAGAGAGATCTGCTTAGGTCAGAATATATTATATATATCCCAGAACAATTAGTGATTAAGTAACCTTTCACTAATATTCTATGAATATAATTTTCTCTGTTGAAATTTCATAAAATATTCATTCAAAAAATTACTTTGATACCATCACCAAGACCTACAGTTATCTGAGTCTTAGCCTCTCAAAAGAAGATTGAGTTCATAAAGTCTCCCTGTGAGAGGGAAACTGTCTAAACTCGAGAATGGGGGGTATTGTATTTGACCATAAAAGACCCAAATTAAAGTCACAATGCAGAGGACCCAGGCTTCAGCCATGGCTGTATCAGGATTTTATTGTTGTTGTTGCTGTTGTTGTTGTTATTGTTTTTCCCAGGGATTGAACCCAAGGGTGCTAAACCCCACTGAGCTATATCCTAGTTCTTTTTAATTTTTTTATTTGACATAGGGTCTCACTAAGTTGCTCAAGCTGGATTTAAATTTGATATCCTCCTGCCTCAGGCTCCCAAACTGCTGCAATTACAAGCATGCACCACCACACCTGACTATCATAGGGCTTTTATACAAGAAAAATAAAATACATTAATTAAGTCTGTTAGAAATTATATTTTATGAGACATTTTTTAAATAAATATTGGAACATTTGTTAAGAATTGAATAACTGAAGAAGCACACTATGTGTTAATGGCAGGAAGTAGAAATAAAGGGTTTTTGTAGTTAAAAGGAAACAAAGGATATAACAAACAAATGTAAGAAACAGTGTTGCATAGCAATGAGGAAAAATACCCTAATAAGTTTTTCATACAGTAGAAATTTAAGTATAAACTACTGACAAGAAGAACCAAATTATTATTATTAAATTTATTGAGTATAAAGGTAGTATGTAGATTTGTAAAATCTCTATGATACCTTTAATATTTACTTTACATAAATACTTAATGATGAGACCTGAGACGCAATGAAAATGCAATTAAGAAAAGAAAAAAGATGACAAGGGAAATATTTTTAAGGTATTTACTGTTGGAGTTAAGTGTGCTAACCTCATTAATTTGTGTATATTTGAAAAACTTAAAGTTAAAAAGCATTGCATATATACAGAATATTAGAAAGCAAAGGAACAACAAAGAATTAATTCAGGATCTGATACATAAGAGAGTGATGAAACGATTCAGAACATGGGGAAATACATGCAACTTAATAAAACCAACATTTATTTCTCTCTAACAGGAGAGGGGATGTGGTGGATATAGTCAAATTTGTAGTTTTCATGGAATATTCATGGAATTCCATCTATACATTAACGATTTGTTCTGTGTTTGCATGTGTTAGAAATAAGGAGAGAGGGAGAGGGAGAGAGAATGTTAGCGAGAGAGAGAGAGAGAGAGTTTGTGATTGGTTGCAGAAAATGTCAGGTAAAATAGCATTAGATTAAAAAAAAAAGCGATATGCTAAACTTTGACATAGTTTCTATTAGAAGTGGACCAGATAATGGCTAGAGAAATAGCAAAGGATTTCTGGGCACAGTGAATAAATCACTTGTGATCTAAAGTGCCAGCATTCATTCTGTCTAAACTCAAGATTGGGGACGGGGGGTTGTACTTGGTGAGAAGGTTGCTGAATGATGACCATTTGGTTATTTAAAGATTGATTTTGCCAATTCAATGTACAAAGAAGGAATGTGTGCTAATGATGTTGAAAGTATTGAAGTGATTGTGATTAAAATAATGGACATGGTAGGCTATAGCAGTTATATTAGAGATCAGAAACAGAATATAATAAATGTGGTTTAATGCAAATAAAAGTAACATTATTAGTGTGGAAAAGAAAGGATTCTCTGATTTCTACTTCATATGAACAAGAAATTGCATTGAATCTGTATAGCTCTTCGGGTAGTATGGCCAATTTGACAATATTGATTCTGCCTATCCACGAGCATGGGAGATCTTTCCATCTTCTGGGATCTTCCTCAATTTCTTTCCTTAGTGTCCTGTAGATTCCAGTGTAGAGGTCTTTCACGTCTTTTGTTAAATTGATTCCCAAGTATTTTATTCTTTTTGAGGCTATTGTGAATGGGGTAGTTTTTCTAATTTCTCTTTCAGAGGATGCTTCACTAATGTATAGAAATAATTTGATTTATGTGTATTGATTTTATATTCTACTATTTTACTGAATTTATTTATTAATTCTAGAAGTTTTCTGGTGGAATTTTTTTGGATCCTCTAAGTATAGAATCATGTTGTTGGCAAATAATAATAGTCTGAGTTTTTCTTTTCCTCTTAAGTATCCCTTTAATTTCTTTCATCTAATTATTCTGGCTAGTGTTTCAAGGACTATGTTGAATAGCAGTGGTGAAAGAGGGCATCCCTGTCTTGATCCCATTTTGAGTGGGAATGCTTTCAATTATTCTCTGTTTAGAATGATGTTGGCTTTCAATTTAGCATAGATAACTTTTACAACATTGAGGTATGTTCCTACTATCCCTAGTTTTTCTAGTGTTTGAACATGAATGAGTGCTGTATTTTGTCGAATGCTTTCTCTGCATCAATTGAAATAATCACATGATTCTTATCTTTGAGTCTATTGATGTGATAGATTACACTAATTGATTTTTGTATGTGGAACCAACCTTGCATCCCTGGAATGAACCCACTTAATCATTGTGCACTATTTTATTATTGTGTTTTGTATGCAATTTGCCAAAATTTTATTGAGAATTCTTGCATCTATGTTCATCAGGAATATTGGTCTGAAATTTTCTACCCTTGATGTGTTTCTATTTGGTTTTGGTATCAAGATAACACTAGCCTCATTAAATGAGTTTGGAAGTGTTCACTCCTTTTCCATTTAATGGAATACTCTGAGGAGTACTAATTCTTCTTTGTAGGTCTTGTAGACCTTGACTGAGAATCTGTCTGGTTCTGGGCTTTTCTTAGTTGGTAGGCTTTTAATGGCATCTTCTATTTCCTTGCTTGAAATTGATCTGTTCAAATTGTGTATATCCTCCTGGTTCAGCTTGGGTAGATCATATGCTTCTAGAAACTTGTTGGTGTGTTGCAGGTTTTCTATTGTACTGGAGTATAAATTGTTAAAATAGTTTCTAATTGTCTTCTGTATTTCAATAGAGTCTGTTATGGTATTTTCTTTTTCATCACAAATTTTAGTAATTTGTGTTTTCCCTTTCCTTTTTGTTAGGGTAGCTAAGGGTTTATCAATTTGATTTATTTTTTTCAAATAACCAGCTTTTTGTTTTGTCAATTTTTTGAATTTTCTTCTGTTTCAATTTCATTGATTTCTGTGCTGATTTTAATTACTTCCTGTCTAATTTTGGAGTGGTTTGTTCTTCTTTTTCTAAGGCTTTGAGATGTATTGTCAGGTCGGTTATTTGATGACTTTTTCTTCTTTTAATGAATGAGCTTAATGGAATGAACTTTCCTTTTACCACTGCCTTCATAGTGTCCCAGAGATTTTGATACGTTGTATCAGAGTTCTCATTTACCTTTAAGACTTTTTTTATCTCTTCCCGAATGTTTTCTGTTATCCATGCATCATTCAATAGTGTATTATTTAGTCTCCAGGTGTTGGAGTAGTTTCTATTTTTTAATCTGCTACTGATTTCTGATTTTATTCCATTATAATCAGAATGCAGGGTAGTATCTCTATTTTTTGTATGTGCTAAGAATTGCTTTGTGGCATAACATATGATCTATTTTGGAGAAGGATCCATGTGCTGCTGAGAAACAAAGTGTATTGTTTCATTGATGAATGAAATATTCTATATATGTCTGCTAAGTCTAAATTATTGATTGTTTTATTGCATTCTATGACTTCTTTGTTTAGTTTTTGTTTGGAAGATCTACCCAGTGGTGAGAGAGCTGTATGAAAGTTACCAAGTATTACTGTATTGTTGTCTATTTGATTCTTGTAGTTGAGAAGGGTTTGTTTGATATACATAGATGCCCCATTGTTTGGGGCATAGATATTTATGATTGTTATGTCTTGGTGATGTATGATTCCCTTAAGAAGTATGAAATGTCCTTCTTTATCCTTTTTCACTAACTTTGGTTGGAAGTCCACTTTATCTGATATGAGGATTGAAACCCCTGCTTGTTTATGTGATCAGTATGAGTGATACATTTTTTCCCACCCTTTCACCTTCAATCTATGGATGTTTTTTCCTGTGAGATGAGTCTCTTGAAGGCAGCATATTGTTGGGTCTTTTATTTTGATCCAGTCTGTCAGTCTATGTCTTTTAATTGATGAGTTTAGGCCATTCACATTCAGGGTTATTATTGAAATATGATTTGTATTCCTGGTCATTTGGTTTATTTTTGGTTTTTAACTTAACTTGGTTCCTCCTTTGATTGGCCTTTCCTTTTCTGTAGTTCCTCTCTTTGCAGATTTTTATTGTTGGTTATCATTTCTTCCTCATAAAATACTTTGTTGAGAATGCTCTCTAGTGCAGGCTTTCTCACTATAAATTCTTTTAACTTTTGTTTATCATGGAAGGTTTTTATTTCATAATCAAATATGAAACTTAATTTTGCTGGATATAAGATTCTTGGTTGGCATCCATTTTCTTTCAGAGCTTGATGTATATTGTTCCAAGATCTCCTGGCTTTGAGCGTCTGGTTTGAAAAATCTGCTGAGATCCAAATTGGTCTCGCCCTATATGTAATCTGATTCCTCTCTCTTGCAGTCTTTAAAATTCTATCCTTGTTCTATATGCTGGGCATATTCATTATAATGTGCCGTAGTGTAGATCTGTTGAAATTTTGTACACATGGTGTCCTGTAAGCCTCTTGTATTTGATTTTTCAATTCATTCTTCATGTTTGGAATATTTTCTGATATTATTTCATTTAAGATATTGTGCATTCCTTTAGTTTGAAACTCTACTTCTACTATACTGATAAATCTTAGATCTGGTCTTTTCATGCTATTTCATAATTCTGCAATGTTCTGTTCATGGTTTCTTACCATCCTCACTGGGTTGTCAACTTTATTTTCAATACTGTATCTTTTGTCTTCATTATCTGAGGTTCTGTCTTTCAAGTGATCTAGTCTGTTGGTGATGCTTTCCAGTGAGTTTTTTATTAGGTTTACTGTTTCCTTCATTTCAAGAATTTTCAATTTTTTTTTTCAGAATTTCTAGCTCTTTCTTGAAGTAATCTTTTGCTACTGTATTTCCTTCCTTATATCTTTGTTGGTGTGATCAATGGTTGCCTTTCTTTGCTTTCTTATCTCTTTGTTGGAGATATCAATTTTTTCCTCTATTTGCTCACTTAAGTCATTCTTTAATTCACAGATCATTCTAATTACATACATTCTGAATTCTATCTCTGACATATCATCAACCACGCTGTTAATGGATTCTATTATTTTAGTATCTTGGTTTGTTTGGAGCTCTTTCTTCCCTTGTTTTTTCATGTTGACTATGTGTCCTCCTTTCTTGCAGTGCAGATCTGAGGTATTGCAGGTTCTATCCTATAATCTTGTAGTGACACTACAGATTACCTGTACCTCACCATGGAGTTCACTTCTAGTCCAGGTGTCTCCAGATGGACACTACTGCAAATAAAGATTGTGGCGGCAGTAGTGGAGGCAACTCAAGTTAACAGTGGGGTCAGCCCAAGATGGATGCAAATAGTTTCAGAGATGGGGCTGGAAGGGTGGGACTTATAATGGCTTTGGACTGGTTTATCAGAGATTCAATACTGTAGCATGCTGAGCTGTGATGGGCCACTCCATTCAGGTCCTGACTGTTGTCCCAAGGTGAAAGCTACTACATGGGGAGGATTATTGCAATGGCTGCCGTGTCCCAAGACAGATATGAGGGGGGAGCAACATTGTGGACCTCTACTCTGCACAGGGGTCTCACACAGGCCTGTGAGGGCTGTTCTAAGCCTGACCTTGGCTTGGCCTCCTGTGGGGGTCCCAGGTGGTGAGCCTGGGCCTAGGCTCCCACAGGGGTCCTGGAGGTGGTCCTGGGCCTGGGTCGGGGTTCCTGCATGAGTCGTAGGATCGACAGGGTGGGGGCAGTCCTGGATCTGACCTTGGCTGGCCACCCGTGGATGTCCCTGGAAGTTGTCCTGGGCCTTGCCACACCAAATTTTAACAAAATTTATCAAAATGAGTCCAAGATTGCAATAAAAATTATGTAATAATAATATTATATCTTAAAAAGTTTTTACAGTAATATCAGATTTCTTAATGTTAAAAATTTAATTAACATGATTCACCATGTTAAAAAAATATTCAAAGACATTTATATTACCATTTCAAGAGCTGTCAAAAATATCTAACAGAGCTGGTTAATATATAAAGATCAACATATACATAAATAACAAGAACTGGGAAATGAAAATGGATGAAATAAATATTAATTTATAATATATAAACAAAAATATTCAGAACAAATAAAAGTGTACAACATCTTTCTACTGAAAACTATAAATGCTAGTGAAAAAAATCAAAGAAATTCAGAATAAAAGAAGCAATGTATTTATAAGATGAAATGGAAAAGCCTTGTTAATGTGAGACTTCCACAAAAATTATCTGTTGCTCAAACGCAATCCAATTCAAAATCCTAGCACACGGACTTTTGCTTCTAGCAATGACAAAATTACAGAGACCACATTTGCCTTTCCATTTGAAACAATGTATATGTATCTGTACTTACACAGTACATAGCAATGTTTTCATGACATTGTACATAAGGTACCAAAGAATAGTGACCCTAACTGGCCGGAAGCAAATTAGATAAACGCTGTTCTTGCTTCAGTTCAGGGTCTTGTGAGGTCTTCCAGGGCATAGAGCAGGTAAGGGTCGACCAGGATTTACCTATTGAGTTTACTTAATAGAGAGACTGAGCTGAGATTTCAGAGGCCAAGGAATCTATCTGCAAAACAGTATCAGAGAAAAGAAAGCCACAGTGAGAGAGAAATGCAGAACTATGCAAAGGATCCCCTTTAAGTATTCAGCTGAGTTCTGCTCTGCACATGGGGTGAGGAAACTACTGGGTTAAAGGGTGTAAGTACCTAACTGCCAGAGCCAGTTTCCAGGAGCCCACTGGAAACTCTTATTTTCCATTGGGCAGAGTATAAAGAAAGGTCTTACTTCCAAAATAGAAAGTATTCATCCTAGAACATTTGAAGAAAATATTTTTGAGAGGAGGAAAAGAATAGCAGATGGAAATCTGAATCTACACAAGGGAAGAACACAGAGAATAGTAGCTATATGGGCAAATAGGTATATTTTTCTTTAACTTTTTCGTACTATTTAAATATCTTAAGAGATAAGTGAATGTTTAAATAAAAACAATAATACAGTAAGAAGTTTATAACATATTTCTGTTTATGGAACTTATCTATACTTGGTTGTATATGTGCCATATTCAATTTTTGATAGATTTTTTTCAGGGACCACCCAACATGACTATTAAGTAGACATAAAAAACCCGGATGCAAATCAAATCTACCAGCTATTTTTGTTAATCAGCAAATTGGTATACAAGTTTAAAGCATGCTGCCTTCAGAAGCCAAAGAGGCATTTTTCTTTGTTCCTGATATAATAATTTGCATGATATGATAATTTGTGGCTTGTGAGTATTGTCCATGTATGTTGATGTTGAATAGACCATTCCCCAAAACATTCAGTGATATCGTGAGCATCTGAAATATTTTGGGGTTTCATCTCCCATCCTCTGGCAGCAAGTATGTCTTATTGACAGAGGACAGACTGCTGTGAGTGACAGAAGCCTGAGGTTAAGAGAATAATTCATTAAGCTAGACCCACTGTGCTGACCCCTACATGTGTTCACTTCCAAGGAGCAATTCACCTGCAGCCCTGCCTGGTTTAAGTGGATAGGATACATTACATTCCTCAGCAAACTACCTGTGATCTGCAGGAGAATGCAGGCCTGAAATAATGTCGATAAGAGAAACACAAGTTACCCTGAAAGGGTGAGGCTGGGTTTTGTGACCCTACACAGACCTGATCCCAGAATTCAGGGAGATTAGGATAATCCCCCTTAACCATAAAATGTGTAAGAACAAGTTCTAATTAGAACCAGTAATCATGAGCCAAAGAGACCTAGAAAGGTCATGACAGTGGGGACTTGAAAGTCTGATGCTATCTTTATAAGCCAAAAGTCAAAGGAGGACATGGGTAGGATGCCTTGGAAACTTCGCTGGGAGCCCCAGTAAAACTGCAGCTCAGGAGAGGCATGCTGTCTGTCTCCTTTCTGAGAGGACCCACTCCATCCCTTAAAAAGGTACCTCTTTCCCTTTTCCCCTACCTTCTAATAAACTCACACTCATTGCTCTGAACAATATGTCTGAAATATTTCTGATTTGATTGCAAGAACTGGGGTTTGCAGCAGGGTTGGGAGAGCTTCCTGCTGCCTCACTTTCCCAGAAGACCCCAGCCCTGTAAAATCACCATAGTTTCCAAAGCACTTGTCACTGTGTGTTAATTCAGCTCAGTTACCATGACAGAGTCACTAGAGTGGGTGATACAATAGTAGTGTGTTCTGTATGATGTTTACATGGTTCAAGTTCATCCAGAATACGCTGTGTCAGTGGATGGGTGGGAGTCAAATAAACCCTTGAGGACAACATTGTAAATATATATACTTTTTTCCAAAACATTCAGATGTGATTTCTTTCTTTCTTTCTTTCTTTTTTTTTTTGGTATTGGAGATTGAACTCAGGGGCACTGGACCACTGAGCCACATCCCCAGGCCTATTTTGTGTTTTTTGTAGACACAGGGTCTCACTGAGTTGCTTCGCACCTCACCGTTGCTGAGGCTGGCTTTGAACTCGCGATTCTCCTGTCTCAGCCTCCCTAAGTGCTGGAATTACAGGCTTGTGCCACTGTGCCCTGCTCAGATGTGATTTATTTCTGTTCTATCTTGATATTGATAGAACACAACACATTTTACAATAAAAGAACACACAAAAGATGGAGCTCATGTTAATTTAACAAAGATATTACATATGGCAAACTGCTGCAGCTAGGCCTACTATTTATTTAGTAACCAGATTCTCCTGTTCTGGTCATACTCCAAGATAATCCTTTTTCTTCATTTTAAGGTTTATGCTAGTGAAGCAAATGGGAATAGGATGAGCATCCTCCTTTGAATCCTTTAAGGTATTATGTTTGGTGTTAATCTCTGCCACCTTTCCAAGAACATAGAATCATTTTTCATTTACTGAGTTGTCCAGGGTAGAGCAGTCTCAGGCTCTTCTCTTTGTCCCCTTCCCTGTATAATAGCATTTATTTCGTCTAAGGATCAAATGTAGCATCTGTCAATTGCCAAATAGGTCGTAAGAATTATATATTCGGGGCTTGTAATATGACCACTGTATCCAGTGGACCAACTGTGAGCCACACTGAGGTTAGGAAGTCATTCTTTTTCACCTTGTCTGGAGCTGATAGGGTGCTTCGAACCCCAGTTATCTGTGTGAACTCAGACTCTGTGTCAAGGGGTCCTCGTCATGTTGATATATTTCATTTTCTCAGTGATACTGAGTGAATGACCACTAGGCATTTGGAGATGGATTTGGGCATTAATTGCTATATGTATTTACCACAAAATTCAGCATTGTTTCTCATAGGGCCCATCTTCTCCTGCAGAAAATGGATTTGATATCTGAAAACTAGATCAAATCCAGAATATATACAAGGGATTTTCACTTTTATTGGGACAATCATTGGTCTATCATTATCCACCACCTTTGATTGATTTGGTTGTATAGATTGAGAATTATCCTTGCTGTGATCATGTAACTTACTCCTAATGATACTTATGTGTATTAAATATTTCCATTGACCTAATTGATCAGAGTCTAATAATGACCATGGGTACCACTTTGTACTTACTAACATTTTAGTTTATTTTTTTATTTCTATTAATTTATTATTATTATTATTATTAATTATATTTTGAGTAGCACTGGGGATCGAGCCAAAGGCATTTTATCAATAAGCTATACACCAGCTTCCAGCCCATCTCCTTTTCTTTTTTGAATGATAAGATCATGGTCTTGCTAGGTTGCCAAGGCTGACCTCAAAATTGTAATCCTCCTCCTTCAGCCTCCTCAGTGACTGGGATTGCAAGGGTGCATCACTGTGCCCAACTAAACTTGCTAATAATTTCAATGATTATACCAATTCCAGCTTATAATTAAACAACACATTGTCTTTATTATATTGGAACTTATCCTGATTACTATCAGAAAGCCCATATTATCAATTGAAAAGTTCAGACATAATTTAAAAAAATATATATATAATGTAATTATATTTATATACATAATGTAATTACTAAATAGTGCTAATTAATAGTGATGAGAACACTTTGTATACACTTGGCTAGCATTTTTTTCCAGAATATAATATATTGCTAACTGTAGTAATTATATTGAACAATGTATTTCCTTTACTCATTCTTCTAACTGGTGCCTGCTGGCCACATCATTTCTGGGCTCTGGCACACCTCAGCACATTGTCTGCATAGTGGGCTTTCAACTTCTCTGTGTGATTTGAGCTTAGCTTATTTATTTATTTTTTCTTTCTGAGAATTGAACCCAGAAGCTCTTTACCACTGAGCTTTATATCCAGTCCTTTTTATTTTTTTCTTCTGAGACAGGATTTCTCTAAGTTGCTGAGGCTGGCCTCAAACTTGTGATCTTTCTACCTCAGCTTCCTGAGTTGCTGGGATTACAGATGTGCACTATCACATCAAGCTTGACCTTAATTTCTAAAGTAACTTTTTATGAGAACTAAGTTTCCCGTGGACTTTCAATCCCCAGAGCACTCTCATCGATGCTTTCTTTTAAAATAACTAGCATAGTTGTAAAAATAGCAAATCACTTGGAATGAAAAAATTCAAATCCATGAATTTTTTTTTTTTTTTTGGTACTGGAGATTGATCTTAGGGGCGCTTGACCACTGAGCCACATCCCCAGCCCTATTTTGTGTTTTATGTAGAGACAAGATCTCACTGAGTTGCTTAGCACTTTGTCATCGCTGAGGCTGTCTTTGAACTCGTGATTCTCCTGTCTCAGCCTCCTTAAATGCTGGGATTACAGGCTTGTGCCACCACACCTGGCTTAAATCCATGAATTTTTTTAAAAGACATATTTTTTTAATGTGTGGCAAGATATTTCTTTTTTTTTTAATACTTTTTTAGTTGCCAATGGATCTTTATTTTATTTATTTATATGTGGTGCTGAGAATCGAACCCAGTGCCTCACACATGCAAGGCAAGTGCTCTACCACTGAGCCACAACCCCAGCCCCGTGGCAAGATATTTCTAAGTACTAGAAATGCAATAGGACATCATAGAGGAAGAGTCAGTAATTTATACAAATTAACTAAAATTAATTCATGATTCCAATTGTACAGATTGATTCAAAAAGAATATTAGAAAGAATAAAGTTTCACTGGGTGCAGTGTCACATGCCTGTAATTCCAGAGGCTCCAGAGGCTGAGGCAAGAGGATTGTGAGTTCAAAGCCAGCCTCAGCCAAAGCAAGGTGCTAAGCAATTAAGTGAGACCCTGTCTCTAAATAAAATACAAAATAGGGCTGGGGATGTGGCTCACTGACTGAGTGCCCCTGAATTCAATCCCTGGTACTCCCCCACAAAAAGATAAAGTTTAGATCGCTGAAATAGTAAGTAATGTCACCTGAAATTAGTTCATCGGGTTTAGCCTTGGAAAGGTCACCCATTTCACAGAGAACATGAGGGAGGAAGAAACAGGAGACATACCAGGAGCAGAAAATTTGAACAAGTCAAAGAAAACAAGGAATAATTTATGTTTATGATTCTGAACTTGTGCATGTTTAGTCATATATCATATTTTTATATAACATGAATATCATGTTTAATCTTCATGCCTTGGTAAGATTATTTTATTATATTATTTTTATGAATGAAAGTCATTGTTGTTTGGCTATTTGTACAATGAACTACTTGGCTAATTTGCTTAAGTAAAGTTAATAAAGTTTTTTTATAATTCTAATGTCTACTAGATTTTACTATCATAGTTAGTTTCATTTACTTTGTTTTTCCACAGTCAACATTGTAGGTAGAATTTATATTTTGAACAATTTTGAGGCAATATATTCTATTAGGTAATTTTATTATGTACATTAATATTTATCTATATTCTTTAGCATTTTTGCTGATATTCTTAGCATGCATTCTTATTGTTAATTAGTTTGTATATTCATGTTTTTAAAGTTATAAAACTGGCTTTCATAGTGACATTTTTTGTCTTCACATTTATTTGTTACTACTCTGAATATTTTCATACTAGATTTTATGCAAATTATTTGTTACAGTATATTCATTGTTTTATGTTTTGTAAGAAAAAAATGAAAAAAGAGAATGTTTCATTCTGAGACAAGTCTCAAGGAGTACTTTTGTATAGGAGAAAAATGAGGATATTTGACAACTTCTAATCATGTTCTTATTCATGTTGTTATTGTATGTTAAATGAGTTTACAGATCTTCAATACTTCCAAATTTCAATATAAATTCAAACATTCTCTATGAATGGATACAGATTGATTTAGGTTATTCATATCTGCTTCCTTTATTAGTACAAATAATTGAGAGCTACATTTCACATTATAGAATTAATTAACATTGCAAGCATTTTAGAACACCGTAAAGTTTTCAGAGAAGACTGAATATGCTATCTAACTCAACCAATTTACCTTAAAATTTGGTGATATAGATATAAATTGTTTTATTTGCTAAGGCTGTGTGTGCATTATGTATACATATATAATACAAACACTTTACATATATAAAGCATGTATGTGTTTGTGTGTGTGTATATATACATAATATATTTATACATTTCAAGTGCAATAATTCCCTATTTATATGTGCCCATTCTATCTTCTAATTTGTGTCCTATGCAAGGAGACATTTATGTTGTGTTGGATGTTCTCGATACTTTGCAAATGATGCT
>PVHX01015395.1:0-46881 GCA_004024805.1 Geosciurus inauris
AAAGAATGGCTTGCTCAAGTTATCACAATTAAACAGGGTTTAATATAAGAAAAAAGCAGGAAGAGGAAGAATGTGAATCTGGTCATATTACTCCCTGGTTTTATGTCCTCCAGGAGTTCCAACAATCTGCATGATAAAAATAGAATCCTTAGGATGGTTTACAAACTCTCCAATAGGTGATAACTGACTTTATCTCCATCCTCATCTCTAGCTTTTCTGCTGGCCTGGTAGGCTTATCTTAGCTCTTTAAAGAACCTTTAAAAGAGGTTGCTTGTTTGAATTCAAAGACAAATGGGAGTGTCTACTTGGTCCAGCAATCACCATCTAGGATTGTGATAAAGCTCTGTTCATAAGCAATAGACAAGCATATAGGAGAATTGCTAAATATCTCATATAGGTTAGTAGGTAAGCAATAAACATGGATTAATGCCCTAAATAAGCAACACTGTTAGCAAAGTCATTAATTAGGATTATGTTTACTCTTTTATCATCAACTCTAATTATTTGTTTGAACTGAGATCCTGTAATTACCAGTCAACTTTGCAGGCAGTTAAGGAAAATACACCTATTTGTCAAGCATGGATTGCAGAATTTTGCCAATGTTAATGCTAGTCTAACTTACAATTTTAATAACAAGTTTGGTGAGGAAAGGGTTTTCTTGATAACCAATAGAGAGAACCTCATTAGTGAATTCTTTAATGAGTCTTTGGCTTTAAAAGATAAACACACTGAAGTAAGGGGACAGAATAATCAGTTTTGCTAAGGAATATGGTTTCCTTTCATTAAAAATAAACAAATTTGGGCTTCTAATGAGATACATTATTTCTAGTGAATAATCTTCAGAAAATGAATTATAATATGACAGTCACATTTCTAAATTTTAAGTTGTTATACCCATTAGAACTTGACCACTGGATTGATGATCATAACAGTTACTAAAATTATCCTATCAACACAATCATTAAATATATTGAGAATTATACTTGCAAATATTACTAGTTGAATTATTTTAAATACAATGGGCAACTATCATTAAACAGTTTCATTTTCCCTAATGGCTTGGGAAGTTGCATATGGGTCATATATTGTAGAGTTGAATGTGGACAAATCTAACACCTGACCAACTAATTAAAATGGTTGTACATATTTGATCTAATTCACATTACATAAGCTAATTTATGTATTTTATGAGTTCTTATCACTTATAGTATTTTATTTCTTTGGTTTCTTATTCTACCGGTGCATTAACCCAGATCTTAACAAGAAGCACAGATATTTCAATCATCAGACTTAGCAAGGAGTAGGCAAGGGTTTGGCAGCCCATAAGGAACAGTGAGTCACTCACAGCTGCAGCACATACCCCGTACTACTCCTGGGACTGAAGGGACAAATGGGGATTACCCGAGCCCGCTGAGAACCAGAACTTTGTAGAAGTCATCCAGCATGAAGACACTGCAATAGATTCCATGTAGAAGGGAGCAGGTAGGAACACTATAATCTCTCATTCCAATATGTCAGGGGCTTCCATTGCAACTGAGGACAGTAAGCTGGAAAAATGTGAAGATGCCATCTAAAGGGCTCAGCCTGCTGGAGCAGAGCATGGGAGAGAAGGGCAGAGCACGGAATGGAATGGAACAAGCAGCAATTAGCAGCTTGGTAATGTAAAGAGATAACACTGTGATCATAAGTTTTTTAGAAGTGTTTTTATTGTGAAACTTTATTTTCTATAAAAGTCAAGTACACAGAAAAGTATAGAAGGTACTATACTAAGTTCTTCTGTACAGTAATCCAGTTTGTCTAATTTCAAAAATTATCCATTTGCTTCATGTATTAGAGTTTAAAAATGCTGTATATAGAGTTAAAGCCCTCTGGATAATTCTGAAACTATTTCCCTCCTTTCATACCTAAGTAATTTTATAAATGATAATTCCATAAACATTTAAAATTTTATCTTATACATACATGAAAGAAAATATGTTTACATATAAAATATTTATATACAAATATGTACATATAATCACATATGTGTATAACTGTATTCAACTATAGATATATATTCTTACAGACTCATTTTTCTCATAACTTCACAGTTTAAAACTCATTGAGATTGATATATGATATTATGTTCAATGGCTACTTCATCATATTCCATTGTATTAAATATAAACTCTTTGTAATTTTCATATTGAAGGGCATATGAGAGTTTTCAATTTTTATCCAAATTTTTAATTGGAAACAATGCTATAATTGATATAATCCTGTACCAACAGGATTATCTAGCATGGTTATGTATGTACCACTTCACTTAATGAAAGTGTAGTGCTAGGCCTCCTTGATTTGTTGCTCAGCGATTCAGGTCACAGTATCCCCTGGATTATCATAATCACACATTCAGTTTCTTTCAGAAACCTGGAAGAGTAAGAAATAATTCTTAAAAGAAGAGTTATTATTTTCAAAAGAGTAAATGACCTTGAAAAAGAATCTTAATTTCTCAGTTGTGGATATTGATAATGGCTAACTGAAAACAAGGAGAATAACTGTAAATGATATAGTGAATATTTATTAGAAAACATCATAAAATTGTCCAGGAATTATGAAGCAAGGATTTAGAAAAATATGTAGCAGAGGAAAGGCTAGTATCCATGATTGCTTTTCACCTGAAAATTCTGAAGAAGGAGGCAGAGACCAAGTAAATGCACAGAACATTTGACAGACAGAGTTGAAAAACAGAGTCTGGGCTTTTGCTCATAACAGAGTATCTGTGCAAATATCCTGAGGGTCTACATCTTAGAAATAAGGCAAAATAGAAGTAGTGGAGTCTGTGTGGTGGCACAGCGACTCAGGGAGGCTTAGGTCAGGTGATCACATTTCAAAGCCAGCCTCGGCAATTTAGTGAGGCCCTAAAATATCTAGTAAGATGCTGTCTCAAAATAAAATAAAAATAAAAATGACTGCAGACATGGCTCAGTGGTTAAGTGCCCTTAGATTCAATTCTTGGTACAATAAAAAAAGGAGTAGTGGAGTCTTCAGAGGTTCAAAGACCCAGATCACAGTGTCCCTAAATTAATTTAATGCAATCCCTGATTGTATCAAGTTAATTTAGAGTGGTTAGTCATCCTACGATAGCTACCGGTTGGTAGCAAACACAAATTTTCCTGAGGAAGAATAGTATCTAGAGACTCAAATTAGATTTTATGTGCATTGCCTAGTACTCAATCAAAAATAACCAGGCATGTGAATATATACCAGTCACCACAAACTCAAAAGAATCAAATAATAGCCAGGTGCAGTGGTGCATGCCTATAATCCTAGCACTTTGGGAGGCTGAGATAGGAGAATCACGAGTTCAAAGCCAGCCTCAGCAACAGTGAGGCACTAAGCAACTCAGTGAGACCTTATCTCTACATAAAACATAAAATAGGGCTGGGGATGTGGCTCAGTGGTCAAGTGCTCCTGAGTTAAATCCCTGGTACCAAAAAAAAAAAAAAAAAAAAAAGAATCAAATAATAAAAATTTGAATGGTATAGTTATTGGGTAAGGGTTTTACAGTGGTTATAAATGTATGTTACAGTAAATAAGGGATAACACTTCTATTTTAGCATTGAAATAGATATTTAAAGATAATGGATCTCTAAAACTTAACAAAAGAACTCAGTGGATTTGACAGCAGATTAAACATAGTTAAAGAAACAATTAGTGAACTGGGACACATCTCAGAAAAATATTAAAACTGAAGCAAAGATAAACAAATGAACAGAAAAATAGACAAGAATATAAAATAATATAGGAAGACTTTGGTAACACTGCTCAAAATTTTGTCGTCATATAAATGTCAGTCCACAAAATGTTTGTTACTTGTTTACATAAAATATTTGCCAAGATTAAAAATAAGCATTCAGAAACTTTTATAGCAAGTTGATATTGCCACTCCACTTTTACTCCATTTTTCAAAAGTATCTGTCATTGATATATTTGAAAAAATTAATATTGTCAATATGACTATACTACCAAAAGTGCTCTACATATTCAATGTAATTACCAAAAATTCCAATGATATTCTTCATAGAAATAGAAAAAGCAGTCACAAAATTCATTTGGAAAAATAAGAGGCCCACAATAGCCAAAGCAATCCTTAGTGAGAAAAGTGAATCAAGAGGCATCACAATATCAGGCCCTTAAATTATACTACAGAGCTATAGCAAAAAAAAACAGCATGGTATTGTCACCAAAATGAGCAATAAAATTAATGGAGTAGAATAGAAAATACAGAGACAAATCCACATAAATACAGTTATCCCATACTTGACAAAGGTGTTAAAAAATATACATTGGAGGGCTGCAGTTATGGTTCAGTGGTAGCACGCTCGCCTAGCATGTGTGAGGCACTGGGTTCAATCCTCAGCACCACATAAAAGTAAAATAAAGATATTCTGTTCACCTACAACTAAAAAATAAATATTAACAAAATGTACTATGGAACAAAGATAGCCTCTTCAACAAATAATGCTGGGAAAACTGGAAATCCATATGAACTAGAATGAAATTTAACCCTTTATTTCACACTCGCAAAACTCAACTCCAAATGGATCAAAGACCTAGGAATTAGACTAGAAACTCTGCACCTACTAGAAGAAAATGTAAGGCCAACACTCCAGTTTATCAGCTCAGGAACTGACTTCCTTTAAAAGATTCCTAGAGCAAAAGAAGTAAAAAATCACAAATCAATAAATGAGGTGACATCAAATTTAAAAGCTTCTCCACAGCAAAGGAAACTACCAGAGTATGAACATGAAGAGAGCCTACAGAATGGGAGAAAATCTTAAAAACCAGATAGGGTGTTAATATCCAGGATATTCAAAGAACACAAAAAAATGAGCACCAAAAAAAATCCCTATTAATAAATGGGCAAAGGAACTAAACAGACACTTCTCAAATGAGGAATTACTAGTGGTTAACAAATATATGAAAAAATGTGCAATATCCCTAGCAATTAGAGAAATGCAAATTGAAACTACACTGAGATTATATCTCATTCCAGTCAGAATGGCAATTGTCAAATATATTTTAAGAATCCTTCAAACTCAAACACAATGGAGTGTTACTCAATTATAAAGAAGAATGACTTTATGACATTTTTCAGTAAATGTGTGGAACTGGATAATGTCAAGTTAAGCAAAATAAGCCAGTCCCAAAAAACCAAAGGTTGAATGTTTTCTCTGATATGTGCAAGCTAAGAGAGATAGCAACTCAATGAAGTAGACAAAGGCGAATGAAAAGAAGGGAGGGGTGATGGGAAAAGGAAAGACAGTGGAATGAATCAGACATAATTTTCCTATGTACATATATGAATATACCAGGGTGAATCTCACCATTGTGTACATGCATACGAAATTAATTTTAAAAAATAACTATGGAGCTGGGCATGGTGGCACATGTCTATAATCCCAGCACTTTGGGAGGCTGAGACAGGAGAATCACGAATTCTAAGCCAGCCTCAGCAACAGCAAAGACCATTAAGCAACTCAGTGAACTCAGTGAGACCCTGTCTCTAAATAAAATACAAAATAAAATACAAAATAGGGCTGAGGATGTGGCTCAGTTATTGAGTGCCCCTGAGTTCAATCCCTGGTACCAAAAAAAAAAAAAAAAAAACAAACTATGGGTAAATGGCAGAAAGGTCAATATAAGAAAGGGAGAAGAGGGTCAGGGGAGGAAAGGGAAAAGATAGGTTCCAAGGACACAATTAGCACAAGATACATTCCATGCTTTTATAATTATGTCTAATGGATTCTACTGTCGTGTATAACAAAGAAAAGAAAAGGATCACAGGTATAAGGAACAATAGTACCTAACTAATATGTGCAGTCCTTCTCCAGTGAAAAAACTATAAATTTGAGTACATATTCCATACATGAGCCACTTATTACAACCATACCCTTTTAGCAACATAGAGACTAAGTCCCCGTAAAGAAGTTTGTTGTAACACCAGGGAATGTATACTATAAATAGTCTTCAAGACATTCTTCAAAGAGAACTTTGGCAACTTGTTTGGGGTAGTTATATACTAAAGTATCACATCTGCTCAAACATTTTCAAGACACTTAGATATTAGACTCGAGCCATCAGTGATGTCTGTAAACTTGAATGATTATATGTGTAGATTATATCTTATCAACATGTCCTATATGCCACTTTTTATTTGTCATATTTTTCATTGTCCAGTAAATGTCTTCAACTATATCTACTTCACTTTAAACTCATCTATTATGTTGTTTTTACTTTAAAAATTATCTGATTAATTAATTGGCCAGTATTTTATTTATTTTCTAATTAGTTTTATCTTTTTAAAACATCAAAATTTTACCTAATTTTTTGGTATCTTTAATGTTGTGTGTTTATATATATATGATAAATGATATCCTATATTTGATAATTTTAATACATAAACTAAGTGGGAGCTACATATGGTATTGTTACTACCATTGTCTTAAAGATAAAATGGCAGTCCATTTTCTGATGTGTTGGGAATTTTTGTTTGCTGTCTCATATTTTATTTACCACAGTCATAGAAGTCCTAAAAGACTTAATTGGAAATGTTTTCCTCCAGAAGAAATTTTTATTTTCCTATGATAGGAATTATGAATAGGTCAATCTTGGATCAGGTTAGCCTCCTTTGAAAATCATGGACCTTAATTTGGTCACTTGGTATATGGTCCTATGGTAGTGCTAATGTCTCCAGTTTCCCTCAAGGAACCAGTCATAATTTGGTAATACATATATGAATTTATATGTATAATATATGAATTTGGTAATACATATACCAAATTCATATATGAAGGAGCAATTCTTATAGATTTCTCTTACTTTTTGGAATCCACAAATATCTGAAGAGGAAAGGTTTACTGAAGTTTTTGTTTGTTTTGTAGTGGGAAAGCACTCCATAGCACTTCATAGTATGTGATCCACCAATTGCTGAAAGTAAACATTTTCTAAGACTTTATATTTCCAGAGCATTTTACATTCATAGCAAAATTGGAAGGAATGTATAGAAATTTCCCAAGTATCACCATCCTCACACTTGCATAATCTCTCCCATTATCAACATCCACCATTTGTAATAACAAATGAAACTATGTTGACACATCATAATCGTCCAATGTCCATTGATTACTTTAGGGTTCTCTCTTGTCATTTTATGTTCTATGGGTTGGGACAAATATATTATGAGATGCATCCACCACTGTATTATCTTAAAGAGTATTTTCACTGCCCTAAAATTAATCCATGTTCTGCCAATTCATCCCTCTCTATCCTCTAACCCCTGCCAACCACTGATCTTTTTATTTTTAATGCTAAATAATAACCCGTGATCTGGGTGAACCACAACATATCTATCTGTTTATGAACTGAAGCCCATCTTTACTGTTTCCCTGTTTTGGCAATTACAAGTAAAGCTACTATAAATATCCATGCACAGGTTTTTGTGTGGATATAAATTTTCAAATTCCTTGAGTAAATACCAAAGAGTTCAATTTCTGGCTAATGTGATAAGAATATGTTTAGTTTTGTAATAATTAGTCAGTTTATCATCCAAAGTAGTGGGACCATTTGTTTTTCACCAGCAGTGAATGAGAGTTCCCATCAATACACTGTTGTGGACATTTGGTGTCATTTGTGTTCTGGATTTTGTCCATTCTAGTAGGTATGGAAAGCAAACATCTTTTTGTGTTTCTAAAGCCTTCATATTGTTCTGTCACATAATTCTGCATTAATTTGCATAAAAAGACCCTATAATACACACTCTAGTTATTTTTTGGTTTTTTACTTTCATAATAACACTGTGATAAAACCTTTTTTGTGTCCAACAAAATATATCCCTGGTTGATAATTTGCTTAGGTTAAAAACTAAATTGAAAAGTACAGAGTATTATTTATTTATTCATTTATTTTGAGGTATTGGGGGGTTAAACCTAGGAGCTTGCACATGCCAGGCGAGTGACTCAACCACTAAGTTACCTCCTCAGTTCTATCATTTTTTCTTTATTTCGAGACAGGCTCTCCCTAAGTTTCCAAGGCTGGCCTTGAACTTGGGATTCTTGTGGCTTAGCCTCCCAAGTATCTAGGATTTAGAAAAGTGCCACTATATCCAACTAATACACACAAAGGCATGATAATATGTTCCCAGATTTTATTCCAAAGAGTATATATCAATTTATCTTCACCAGCAGTATTTGAAAATTTTTATATTTAATTTTAGTAGTATCAATTAAATTCAAATTATATTCCTCTGAAATGTGAGTTATATCACATAGAACAAATGAATTACATTAGAGAATGTTGGCTAGAGAAGTCAGAATGTGTTTCAGTGCTATGTAAGTAAGACTCTGCAAAGATCCCTTTGCTTGAGGAGGCAGAGAGGGTCATGGAACACCTGATAGATGGTACATAAAGGAATATAAGAAATGATATGATGAAATTAACTGCTAAGATGAGTTGTATCTATTTTGGAGATTACCTGTGAGCTGATCCAATTTATAGGATGATAAATCTTACTAAATTGCACATCCTATAGATAACAAACACCTTTTAAAAAAGCAATTTTCCCAAGAAAAATAATTGGCACAAGAAGTTTATTAACTAAGGTAAAAGAGAGAAAAATGGTTTTATGAAGAAAGTCATATTTATTTACTCTCCTGCTGACAAGGCCAAAACTAGCATACACATTCGCTAGGTCTCAGCAGGCTCAGTGATTAACTTGGCAAGAGTAGAAGTGGCTGACACACTAATAAGAAAAGATTTATTTGCAAAAGATCTGTTGCTGCCTCTGCAGAAGATCATGTAACTGTGCATTATTCATATATATTTTTTTTCTGAAAAAGATCTCTTATCTCTCTAGATTATTGGAAGTTTCTAAAAGGACTGAGAGTTACATAAAGAAAATAGGTAAGACTATGTTTTTCTCTTCTTTCCACCTATTTCTCTGTAAGATATTCACTAACCTGAAATAGTGCTCACTTCAAAATCATTATAAAAACATGGTGTGCTTGGCATTTCCAATTGCTTTGATCCATGCTGGTATGTAAAATGTGGCCTAAACAATAATGTTCTATAGAATATTTGTGATTTCTCTATCTTATTCATGTATGGGGAATCTTATTTCATTTTCATGCCTTGTAATTTTTGATCTTCAAGGTACTATACTTTCACAAAACAAGTCATAAGATCATTGGTAGCTAGCTTAGAATTCACCCTCTTTTTCACAATTTTAAGGTGCAAATATGAATATACTGTAGTGAATCTCACCATTATGTATACCCATAAGTCACTCATTTTTCACAAATGTAAATAAACAGAAAAATCAGTGGATTAGAGGGAAGGGAAAAGGAGAATGGAGGAAGGGGGAGGGAGAGTACTGAGCACTTTACTGGAGCAAATGATATTCCAAGGATTTATATTATGTCAAAATAAATCCTGATGTTATAACTATAATGAACCAACATTTTTTTAAATAAAGTTCATTCTGGTATTAAGTGCCCTTACAAAAAGAGTTAAGTAAATTAAGATTGATCAACGCTTCTGAAGACATCATGGACTCCTGCTTTCAGGAAGAATGTCATGCCCTCAAGACCCCCATCAACCTAACTGCTGTTTCTCAATAAAATTCAGTTATCTTAACTCATAGCCAAAACTCATTTTAACTTTCTTTCCTGTGTATGTTTTATATGGCACTTTAAAAATACTTTAGTTATTATTTTAAAATAAAGAAAAAAATTAAAAATTAGCCAAAGTTCTAACAATTAAAAAAAATTACACACCATGAATTGTGTAAACTATACTTCACATTATCTTAAAAATTTGAATCTTTCTTAATTTGAGATATTAAAGAAAACCAAAAGCATTCTACATTAGAAAGGAAGAAGAAAAATGGTTAATATATAGCTATAAATATATTCCATTGACAAAATAAAGCTCTTGTTCACAATATTCCTACTACTTATTTTAATATATGTTAGAGTTATTGATTTTCTTTAAACAATATCCTTTGTGATTAACTGAAGTTTTAAACTAAATCAGTGTGTGAAATGAATTTTACAATTCATTAATTGTACAGCCTTAATGTCAAGAGGTTGACATAAATTCAAATACATAAGGACTTGAAAACTTTTGAAGTATCTTTGAAATATTTTACCCTGGACAAAAGAATCTTCAAAGATAAAGCCATTTGGATATTTTAAATAGTTAACTCAATTTAGAATGGTCTGACAGTTCTTTCAGTCAAATTTTGGAAAAAAATATATACATACACACACAGTATAATGGTAGCAGTGTGTCTTCACCGTGTTACTTGGATATGGTCACAGCATCTCTTCAAACAAGATCCTTAGCACTTTAGGGTTGAAAATGTTGCCTTGTGTTTTTATTATAGGTCTTAATTAGTATCTACCACATTTTTTTTATTAATGAAGAATCCTAAGGAATGATCTTCCAAGAGATTCCATAATTGACATCATAACCAAATTTGTGGCCATTTTTTATCATATAATCCAGCTACATTAAAAGAAATGTTTGAATAATTTATCACACCCAGTCATACAGTACTCAGTTTTTTTTAAAAAAAATAATGACCAAACTCTAATGGTATTAAGTAAACACCTTAAGAGTAATTATATAAATATAGAGCCTCTCTGAGAGTTACAAGCATCATCTGTTGAATTATTAGGCAACAGGAAAGACAGGAAACAATTCGTTTTCTCTTTTTCACAATTGTTATATTTTCTATTGAGATCTATGAATTATTAGAAAGTAAATATAATAAGTATAACTTGATATATGATAATATTAAATTAGATGAAATGAATCTAGTATTTTCAGCAGCTTTAGGGGGAAAGTTCATATTTACTATAATTTACTATATGAAAAAGAAATTTATCTTTAATGTTCCTCAGTGTAAGTAATGCTCCATCCATAGTATCTGTGTGATCTGATTTTCTGAGCAAATTCACACTGTGTCTTGCAGCCTTACAGATTCCAGTCATATACTTTGTCTTTACATTAGACGACTAGTAGGTGCTAATCCTTTCTGCTGTCTTCATAGAGCAGCTTTCTTAATTTCAAATTACTTTATTTCAGTTACCCTAATCCATGATTTCTCAAATTTCTCTTTTATCTTTACTGATTTATTTATTTACTTACTTATTTATTTTGGTACCAAGGATTGAACCCAAGGGTGTTTAACCACTGAGCCACATCCCCAGCCCTTTTGATTTTTCATTTTGAGACTGTCTTGCTAAATTACTTAGGGCCTCACTAAATTGCAAAGTATGGCTTTGAACTCACAATCCTTCTGCCTCAGCCTCCCGAGCTGCTGGTATTATAAGGGTGTGCTACCACATCTGTAGATTTCTCAACTTTCTAAAATTATCTTTGAGTTTGAGTGAATAGTCCAGTTGTGAATCACAAGGATTCTGTGCAGCTCATATGATGATCACGTTATTCCTCTCTCCCACATGCGCTCTTCTTCTGACGATGCAAATTGTTTTTACTACACAGAAGCACAAAGCATTGACAGCCCTTGGGAGTGATGTAGACATCGTTTTTGAATTTTACAGAGTATAGCATCCTCTAGATAAGTATTGATACTTGCTCACACATATTGAAGTCCTTCTGCTTTCTCAACTATGAATAAGACGATTCATTGTTTGATTTTCTTGATGGTGGGATTATAACCACGGCATACATACTTAGTGTCTATCTCTCTCATTACAATGCTCCCTTCATCTTCCAAGGCAATTACTGTATGTTTTAGTCAGCTTTCTTTGCTGCTGTGATGAAAAGACCTGACCAGAACAACTGTAGAGGAGGAAAAGTTTATTTGGGGGCTCACGGTTTCAGAGGTTTCAGTCCATAGATAGCCAGCTCCATTCTCAAGGGCTTGAGGTGAGGTAGAAATAATGGTGGAAGAGTGTGGGGAAGGAAGTAGCTCACATGATGATCAGACAACACTGAGACTCCAATTACAAGATACAAAATATACACCCCAAAGGCAGGCCCTTGGTGAGCAACCTCCTCTAGCTACACCCTACCTGCCATCAGTTACCACCTAGTAAATCCCATCAGGGGATTGATTCACTGACTGGATTAAGGCTCTCATAACCCAATCATTTTTCCTCTAAAGCTTTCTTGCATTGTCTCACACATGAGCTTTTGGGGGATACATCACATCCAAACCATAATACTATATTATATAAAGAAGGAAAATTCAAAACTATGAAAATGATCAAGGGAGATTTCATTGACATACCAATGCTACTTTAGGAGAAGTATGCATATCATTTCATACAGTTTCCATGTGGAACACTGACTTCAGAAGACGCAATCCCCCATCACCCAAAGTTTAAATGGCTATATTAATTTACTAGTGCTGCCATAATAGAGTAATACAGATCAGACTGCTTCAAATAACCAGTTTGCTTGAAAAACATAAATTAGTTTCACAGATCTGGAGGCTGGAAATCCAATATGGAGGTCCTAGCAGGGTTGGTTTCTCCTAAGGCCTCTCTCTTTGCTTCAAAGATGGGAACCTTCTTTCTTTGTCCATATGTGGTCCTTTTTCCCTGGTTAGCTCCCTAGTGATTTCTTCTCGTCTTATGAGGATATAGTGCTCGTTTTAGGGACCTACCTCCTTTTGCTCACTTACTTAGTCCTATCTCCAAATATAACTGCACTGAGGGTAGAAATTCAACAAATAAATTTGAGAAAGACACAGTTCAGTCAGTTAACACTAAGCTTTATCTTCCTTTGGAAAAAGAAAACTAATAATAAATTCAAAGTGAACAAGCATGAAAAAGTTCGGGCAACATTTGAATGAGACTACTTGGTGAGGGAAACGTGTTCCCAAAGTATGTCACTATGTATCCAAATGAATTATTTCTGTGAAGACTCTTTAGAGGACATCCTCTCATTTTCAACATATCAGAGATTAAAGTAGAAAAGAAAATACTTGTTGTTATTTTATATCTTCTGAGAAGTGTCTGTTCAGCTCCTTATCCCATTTATTAATTGAGTTGTTTGTTTTTTTGGTGTTCAGTTTTTTGAGTTCTTTATATATCCTGGAAATCAGTGCTCTATCTGATTTGGGTGTGGCAAAAATTTGTCCCCAGAGTATAGGCTCTCTATTCAGCTCATTGTTTCTTTTGCTGAGAAGAAGATTTTTAGTTTGAATCTATCTCATTTATTGATTTCTGTTTTTATTTCTTGTGCTTTAGGAGTCTTGTTAAGGAAATCGAGGCCTAACCCAATGTAATGAAGGTTTGGACTAACTTTTTGCTCTATTAGGCTCAATGTCTCTGGTCTAATTCCTAGGCCCTTGATCCACTTTGAGTTAAGTTTTGTGCATGATGAGAGAAAGGGCTTTAGTTTCATTTTGCTGCATATGGATTTCCAGTTTTCACAGCACCATTTGTTGAAGAGGCTATCTTTTCTCCAGTGTATGTTTTTGACACCTCTCTCTAGTATGAGATAGCTGTATTTCCGTGGGTTTGTCTCTATGTCTTCTATTCTGTATCATTGCTCTAAATGTCTATTTTGGTGCCAATAAGATGCTGTTTTTCTTACTATAGCTCTGTAGTATAGTTTAAGGTCTGGTATTGTGATGTCTCCTACTTCATTCTTCTTACTAAGGATAGCTTTAGCTTTTCTGGGTCTCTTATTTTTCCAAATGAATTTCATGATTGCTTTTCTATTTCTATAAGGAATGATGTTGGGATTTTAATTGGGATCATATTTAATCTGTATAGTGCTTTGGGAAGTATGGCCATTTTGCCAATATTGATTCTGCCTATCCAAGAGCACGGGAGATCTTGCCATCGTCTAAGGTCTTCTTCTTCAATTTCTTTCTTTAGTGTCCTGTAGTTTTCATTGTAGAGGTCTTTCACCTCTCTTATTAGATTGATTCCCAAGTATTTCATTTTTTTTGAGGCTATTGTGAATAGGGTAGTTTTCCTGATTTCTCTTTCAGAGAATTCATCACTGATAGAAATGTGTTTGATTTATGAGTATTAATTTCATATCCTGCACCTTTGCTGAGTTCATTTATTAATTCTAGAAGTTTCCTGTTGGAATTGTTTGGATCCTCTAAGTATAGAATCGTGTTGTTGGTAAATAATCACAGTTTGAGTTCTTCTTTTCCTATTTGTATCCATAATTTCTTTTATCTAATTGCTCTGGCTAGAGTTTCAAGGACTACATTGAATAGAAGTGGTAAAAGTGGGCATCCCTGTCTCATTCCTGTTTCTAGAGGGAATGCTTCCAATTTTTCCCCATTTAGGATAATGATGGCCTTGGGTTCAGCATAGATTGCTTTTGCAATGTTGAGGTATGTTCGTACTATCCCTAGTTTTTCTAGTGTTTTAAACATGAAATCATGCTATATTTTGTCAGATGTTTTCTCTGCATCAATTGATAAAATCATATGATTCTTATCTTTAAGTCTATTGATGTGATGAATTATGTTTATTGATTTCCGTATGTTAAACCAAACTTGCATCCCTGGAATGAACCCCACTTGATCATGGTGCACTATTTTTTTAAAATGCTTTATATGTGGTTTGCCAAAATTTTATTGAATTTTTGCATTTATATTCATCAAGGATATTGGTCTGAAATTTTCATTCTTTAATGTGTCTCTGTCTTCTTTAATGTGTCTGGTTTTGGTATCAGGGTGATATTAGCCTCATAGAATGAGTTTGGAAGGGTTCCTTCCTTTTCTATTTCATGAAATAATT
The DNA here is from genome assembly GCA_004024805.1 of Geosciurus inauris. NCBI lineage: Eukaryota > Metazoa > Chordata > Mammalia > Rodentia > Sciuridae > Geosciurus > Geosciurus inauris. The sequence continues at coordinate 14,784 of PVHX01015395.1, forward strand.
TGAGGAGTATTGGTATTAATTCTTCTTTGTAAGTCTTGTAGAACTTGGCTGAGAATCCATCTTGTCCTGAGCTTTTCTTGGTTGGTAGGCTTTTGATGGTGTCTTCTATTTCCTTGCTTGAAATTAATCTGTTCAGTCATGAATGTTCTCCTGCTTCCATTTGGGTAGGTCATATGCTTCTAGAAATTTGTCAGAGTCTTTGGGGTTTTCTATTTTACTGGAGTATAAATTTTCAAAATAGTTTCTAATTATCCTCTGTATTTCAATAGAGTACCTACTGGAAGTTGGGTTTAGCTCTTTCCTTCCCCCATGGGATGACTCCACTCCAAGGATCTCCTTATATTGCTTGTTGACCTCAAAGTTCCTGGTCTCTCATTTAGTCTCTAAACTGTGTCTCTCTCACCCTCCTTCCCAATAAGGAAATTTTCTCTCTGGAGGTTGTGGAGAGCTGTTTTCTGTTGGGCCATTTAGGACTAGGCTTTGGAACCTATGGACCAACCTAGCAGCTGCAATCACTGCACCAGTTTAGTGGCTACAGGGGAGAGGGGTGAGCTGGGGAATTATAAGTACCTTGATACTGCTTCTGGGACCCAGTCAGTGTCCCAAGCTGGGAGTTTCCCAACTAAAGATGGCGATTGCAGTAGCAAGGATAATCCAAGATGGCTACAAAATTGTCCCACAGTGGAGGTGTCTGCTTTCAGAAATGAGGTGTGGGGCCGGCAGGGCTGTGGCATTGGGTGATAAGTTCAGACATGCAATTCTGTGGCATGCCCTGTTGTAGTAGAAAGCAGTCTCCAGACCCTGTCTGGTGTCCCCAGATGTAGGCAAATGGGGGAGCCCCATGCTGGTATATGGAGGTCCATGTGGGAGCAGCAGCCAGGGGTCCCGATTGGGAGGGTCAGCTAGGGGTCCTGTGTAGGTGGACAACCAGAGGTCCTGCATGGTGTGTGGGCGCTGGAGCAAGTCCTGCGAGGGAAAGCCCGGGGTCCTGCACAAAAGCTGGTGCCTGGAGACCCGCATGGGCAAACGGCTGGAATTCCTGCATGGAAGCAGCTATTGGGGGTCCTCTAATAACTCACAGAGAAACAGTTAAACACTGTTAAACACTGCTTTAATCCCAGGTCATGGAGAGACTAGGAGTGCGGTGTCTGTTTAGGCCACCACCTTGGATCCTTCCTTCCTTTTTATTTTTGAGTGTATAATTTTTCATTGTTTATTACAGTGACAGGTAATAGTGAGATTCATTATGCTATACTTGTACATGCACATAACATAATTTTTTTTTGTTTTTCTTTTTTTAGTACCAAGATTGGACCCATGGCATTTAACCACTGAACCACATCCCCAGAACTTGTTTATTTTTTATTTTGAGACAAGTTCTTGCTACATTATTTAGGGCCTCCCTAAGTTGCTGAGGCTGGCCTCAAACTTATGATCCTCCTGCCTCAGCCTCCTGAATTGATGAGAATACAGAATTGAGACATAACATAATTTCTTAATAAAAATATTCTCATATCCTCTTTTTTTATATAAACAATCAATACCTGCTGGTCAGTGTCAAGTATTACAGTCCAAAGATAAAAGCATTATATTCAAAATATATTTTAAGCAGACCATCAAGGGAAAGTTAAAATCCCTTTCAGAAATATATATAGAGGGAACAAAGCTGGTGATGAAAATAAATGGAGGAAATGTGAACTCTGAAATATTGTTTTATTTTGTCTCCCACCCCTTGGAGACTGAATCATTGGTAGAAACCGTGCACACTGAGAAAGATGAGAAAGAACAAAGCATCTTCATGTCATCACAAAAGCTGAAAGTAAGCCAGCACACACCTATAATCCCAGCATCTTGGGAGGCTGAACAAGGAGGATGGTGAGTTCAAAGCCAGCCTCCGCAACAGAGAGGTGCTAAGCAACTCAGTGAGATCCTTTCTATAAATAAAATACAAAAAATAGGGCTGGGAATGTGGCTCCGTGGTCTGATGCCCCTGAGTTTAATCCCTTGTGCCAAAAAAAAAAAAAGGCCAAAAGTATCTGTGCTCCCCTTAATCTGGTCTTCTCTTAGGAATGTAGGTGGAAGTAGCTTAGTTAATGCTATGGAAATTAATCAGCTAGGATGAATGTGATGACTTACTGTGAACAAGATAAGCAGCTTATTCTTGGTCATCTCCGAAGTTTCTGAAGCTACGAGGGTGTCTTGAGAGGATAAAGGAAAAATATAAGGAAATTAAAAGAGATGAAATCCAGTTAGTATTAATCAAACATCATCCAGTGTTTTGTGCCAAATTGTCTTTTAGAGCTTACTTATGACATATTTATATGTCTAATTTTCTCATGGAGTGCAATTAGTCCACATTCATTTACATTTTGTTTGTTAATCTTCCCATTCAGATTTTTGTAGTATTTATTAAATATCTAACCACAACCTGAGAGAAGCATTACTTCCATTATTTACCTGCTCAAAAATATCTAGGACCTCAGTAGTATTCCCAGTATGAAGTCATCATCCATAACAAGGCATTCAGTGTTTCTATCCTCTGTCCCTAGTCTTGCTCTTCACATATTTTCTCCTGAGATTCTGTTCTCAGTCTCCAAGGGTTATGGGCTAACATGTGTCCCCCACCACCAAATTCATCTGTTGAAGCCCTACCACCCAGTACCTCCTTATAAAAGAATATTTGAAGATAGGACTTTTGGAGAGGTAATAGAGTTAAAATGTGATCATTAGGATAGTTCCTAATCTACTTTGACTGAAGTCTTTTTTTTTTTTTTTCTTTTTTTTTGGTACTGGAACCCAGGGGCACTTGACCACTGAGCCACATCCTCAGCCCTATTTTGTGTTTTATGTAGAGACAGGATCTCAATGAGTTGCTTAGCTCCTCACCATTGCTGAGGCTGGCTTTGAACTCGCGATTCTCCTGTCTCAACGTCCCTAAATGCTGGGATTACAGGCTTGAGCCACCGCGCCCAGCTTTGACTGAAGTCTTTACAAGAGGAGGTTGGGACACAGACAGTAATGTGGGAACACACGCGGTCACAGTGAGAAGGGAGGGACCCGCGAGTGAAGTAGAGAGGTCCCAGAAGAAAGTCATCCTGACAACACTTGCAGTTGGAGCCTCTAGCCTTCAGGATTGATAGAAAATATGCTTCTTAAACCACTCAGTCTCTGTATTTAGTTACCAGATCTCTATTAGTCAGCTTTCTACCACAGTAAATAAATAGCTGAAACAATTCACTTCTTAAGAGAAAAAAAATTATTTTGGCTCATAGTTTTATTAGTTTCAATTCATGATTGAGTGGCTTCTTGCTTTGGGCTTCTGGTGAGGCAGCAGAAGCTTGTGGGGAGCAAACCATTCACTTCATTAGCCAAAACAAAAGGCAAGAGCTTGTGGGGAGCAAACCATTCACTTCATTAGCCAAAACAAAGGGAGAAAGAGGGAGAGGAAGGCACACCCTTCAGTGAGCTAAGGACTCCAACGGCCCTGCCTTCTAAAAGTTTAGCCACCTCTCAATAGCACCACCCTGGGAGGGAAGGCATCAACACATGGACCTTTAGAAGATGTTCAACCTCCAAGCTGTACCAGGATCTCTGGAAAACTAATACAACCAGTTTCAGTAAAAGTTCAAAATTTTTTTTTCCAAAAGAAAAGCTATCATTTGGGCTGGGATTGTGGCTCAGCGGTAGAGCGCTTGCCTCGCATGCGTGAGGCCCTGGGTTCGATCCTCAGCACCACATACACAGCAATAAAATAAAGACATTGTGTCCATCCACAACTAAAAAAATATTAAAAAAAAAGAAAAGCTTTCATTTATTGAAAATTTATTAACTTTAATAGATGCTAAATACATATGTACATACATATACACATATAAAAAACTAAAAGTGGATTAGCATTATCTTCATTTTAAAGATATTAGTATGGTGCCCATATATTATGGTTTGTTAACATCAATACAATTTGAATTTTCAGAACATATTATAATCTTCCACCATCCCAATATAGAATGTTTATACTCCTACCAACTTCAGCTCAATTTCTTTTATTTTCTGTAGCCCTGGTTTTTGGCTCTTGTTTCAGGGTCTCACAATACCAATTTTTCTTTATCTGACAACTTCAATGTCAAAATTACAATAAACTTAATAAGTTTAGTGCAATGGAAGAAGAACATACTTAGATATGAATCTTGAATCTCCCAATCCATCCATAATTGTGTGACAGATCCACTCTCTAAGCCCTGTACCTTCATCTAAGGAGTGGAGTTTCACCTAAACTGAGAGCTCTTTTGTTTTTTTCTGTAATATCTGTGCACAGGGTCTGATTTGTCACAGGCTCTTAGCATATCTGCCATATAATAAATAGCCTTTAACATAAAATCTGTGGCTTTATCACAAGACTTTCCATTTTTGTATACTTCCATGTAAATGGAACTTTAAGGTTAATCTTTAAATACAATAACAATAGGTCTTGACAATTAAACATGTATTATTTACACAGAAATATCAACTACAGCAAAGCCAATGATTCTTTGGGTCAGTAACTAATCTCAGTAGCTAAATCTCAGCTAAGAATTGTTTTCCCATTAGATTGTTGCTAAGCAGATAATCAATTATGAAATTGTAGAGAGCAAGAGTTGTTGCTAACTTGAGTTGACAGGCAACATGAGCCAAAGGAAAAAATTATTAAGCAAAAAATTTGACCCTTCATTATTACTTCATTTGTTAACTCATTCACTCAATAAGAAACTAATGGATGATTAATGTGTGTCCAATGCTGAGATGATGCAGAGGTTATAGAGATAAATCAAAGACAGAGCTAAAAAAAATCAATAAGATTAATATAAGATAAAAACAAAATTTTTCATAGTATAATTATATAGAAAATCCCCAGAGTCTCAAGATAGTACAGATTATTTTTAACTAACTTATTATTGTAGACATCATAGAAAGTATATAATTTAAACTGAGTTATAAAAGATGGAACATATTTAGAACTTAAGGAAAATTACCATGGAAAAAATAATGTATGTTTTTAGTAGAAGTGAAGGATTGGTCAGCAGTGTTTTTGAGCAATAATGTAGCTTTACTGATAAAAAAAACATTTGAAAATAAACTTGGAAATTGTGAGCATCTTGAATGACAAATTAAGGAATTTTGCTTTATACAGGTGAAATAGATAATAATTGTGGATTTTTGAGCAAGGGATACTACTCAGGCAAAACTGTGTGGCATTTTTTCTAGTAACCTTCACTCTCCAGTGTACACCAGCAAGTGGCAAGATTAGTTTAACATTTGAGTTACAAATCAGTATTTCTCTGACTCTTTGCCCAATTTTTGTAAACACAGATCTTTTAGAATTCCTATAAACAAAATGTTTTAATTTTTTTTAACCAAGCATAGTCTAAAAGTTCTATGAATTAGACATAACCCAGGAAAATACATCAGAAACACATACAGACTCATATATACTTCTTTGAATACTTTTCTGTCATGTTGAAAATTATCTACTTGTCTATGGGGAAAGTTGCAATAATTGTGTTGTAATTTTACATAAAATGTACAAAAAATGAGAAATTGTTGCATTGATGTTATTATGCTACACTAATACCTTCATTGTAAACCGCACAGTTCACTACTGTGCACACATCTCTGGGTAGTGTAATCATTGATATAAATGACTAAAGCACATTATCCTTTACCTTTTTGTGAATTGTGTATTAAGTAAGTTAGAAAACAGAAAAGAAAGCAAAGTGAAATTAAAACTTTTATTTAATTTCATTGTAAACCATGATTAGCCATAAAACTACAGTATTTATAGTAAGAAAAATTTCTTGTTCTTTCCCCTTAGATGGTAATCTAAAGCCCATGAAGCCTAAAATGCTCCTCAAAGGTGTCCAACCTGAGGCTATCACGTCGCATGGTTATTTCTCATAAAAGATGACTTGATTTCAAGACACCAAAAATTTAAATTACCCTCGATCAAATCCTTCCCTCAAAGCATCCTAGAATGTTATATATTGTTTTTTCAACTATGAAACAAAGCTGCTAACAATTGATGAGAACTTGGTATAACCAAGTGTGCCAGAAATGGATAAGCTGGTTTGTGTCTTATTGCTCAGAAGGAAAAACAGAGCAGTACCTGTGACAAGTGACACTATCCACTCTAGAAACACATTTGTTTACTAATATGTTACAGAAAGTCAATGAAGAATGACCCAAGAACAAGCATGAGGCAACATGAAATTGATATATTTTTGTGCAACCAACACCTAGATTGCAGCTCTTACATGAACTCATATCACATCAAAAAGAATTTCAACTTGCAGAGCTTCTTTTAGAATTCTCAAAATTTCCTGAATCTCCTCTGCCGTTGACATTTTTAACTGATAAGAAATTCTTCATCCTCTGTTCAGAAATGTAGCATCCCATCCGCAATGCCTGGTAATGCTGTTTTAGCTGTTTGGGCAAAAGAAAATATGTAAATGAGCTGTGATTCACAGAACAGTTGTCAAGCCTCAGCTAAACGTTCTGCAGGAAGCCTTGGAATTTTGCTGTGAGATTTTTAACTTCAATGGAGTGGCTGATTCCCACTCTTTGAATGGGTTGGGCAAGAATTGAAAGCAGAAGATTCAGTCACTTCCTGTGGCAGATAATTTTTTCACCTTTAATAAATAATGCCTGAAGTATTTGAAAGAACTTCAGGCAATGTTTGATTAATTTTCAAACCAACAGAAAAGTCTACATCAAAATAACTTGACAAGAAGCAATTCAGTAAAGGCTTCCACTATTAGCTGAAAATATTTGGACATAGAATGAAGTTTATTTTTGTCTACTTAGTTTTTTTTTTTGCTTCTGAGAGGAGTATACTGAAATTTTCTTTTATAATGTTTGATTAATCCATTTGTCTTATGGTTCTATCAAAAATCACTTAATACACTACAAGCAAGCCAGTTTATACACTCTATGATAATATAATTTCCTATCTATTCTTTTTGTAAGACAATTTTTTTATTCTATTTTCTTCCATATGCCATAAATTTTATTGTGATAGTGATTAAAATTGTTACTTCTATCTTTATGAAGGGTCTTATTCATCTATTTTTTTTCCAACTCTTATTTTTAATGTTAAATTTATTTTTATTTTTAGAATCTTGAAAAAATGTCTATTTTTAAATTAAATCAAAAAGTGTCTTTCTCATTAATCAATTAAGCCAATGAACACTTGAAATTACTGTTACAATTTATGTGTGTACTTTTATTTCATTTTTAACATTGATTGTACATTCTATTTTTTAATCTATAAATGTATTGGATGATTTAAGTTGTCTTCAAATTACTCCAAAGTTTTATGTATCACACATTTTTCAGAAACTCAATTCATTGTTTACATTCTTTTTTCTTTCTATTTTTCACATTTAATAACCTCTAGGGATATCCTTGGTTTTGCTAATTGTTTCTTCTGATAGTTGCTAAAATCTACTGTTGAGTTCTTATGGTGATTTTTTTTCAGTTATTATTCTTTTCAATTCCAGAACTTCTCTATATAGATCTTTGCTATTTGATGGCATTCTGTGTTCATATATTCATTCAGTACTTTAACATGGTTCCCCAGGCCTGGCTCAGCATCTGGGGGAAAAGGCAGCCAATACTCTTGCCTAGAGGAGAGCACCTGGTTGGATATTTGGTAGCATGGAGCTGGAAGAGGAGGAATCAAATACTGCTTCACAGCTCTACTGCTTACCAATATTTAGCATATTTTCTTGAAATAATATTTCTCCATTTCTTGTATATCCTATATTCTTTATGTCCATTTCTTCATCTATTCCTGCCCTTAGGACAATTTTCAGAGACTTTAAATTACTTATTTCTATTTGGCCAAATAATTTATTTTATTAGGAAAATGCTCCACCAAACTCCCTTACATGGCTGCTCTGAAAGCCTGTTCTAGCAAGCACCTTCAAAGCAATGTTTGAAATTGCAATGTGTGCTCACAAAATGAAGTGGTAAGTATTTTGCCATGGCTTGTGTTTAGAAGGCACTGATGTAGGTACTAGGAGATCATACTGAAAGTTATGGTTGTATTACATGCTAGAATGCCTGAAATAGTATTATGAATTTAGAGCTTATTCCATGGATAAAAGAAATCTATCCAAAAGTTTAAACAAATTAATGATTTAATCAGATAGTGTTATATTGGGGAAAACAATTAAAGATAAAATATCTTCCTAACTTGGAAAACCTTTCCAAAATACTAGAATAGGAAGAAGACTCTTGTTATTGTATAAGCCTTAAAATATTATCCCTCAAAATAATAATCATTTTTCACGGAATTAGAAAAAAAAATCTTGAAGCTCATATAGAAATATGAAGAATCCCAAATAGCCAAAGCAGTGCCTAGCAAGAACAACAAAGCTGGAAGTATCATGCAAACTGGCTTCAAAGGATGCTAAAAACTACAATAATCAAAACAACGTGTTAGGGGCTGGGGTTGTGGCTCGGTGGTGGAGTGCTTACCTAGCATGTGTGAGATTAGATTCTTAGCACTACATATAAATAAATAAAACAAAGGTCCACTGACAACTTAAAAATATTTTTTAAAAAGCATGTTATAGGCATAAATACAAACACAGACCAACAGACAGACTAGAGTCCAGAAATAGCCCTGCACATTTACAGCCAACCAATTTTTGACACAAGCACCAAGAATATCCATTGGAAAAAGAACAATATTTCCCACAAGTGGTAGTAAGAAAGTTGGGTATCCACATGGAAAAGAAGGAAAATAAGCCCTTATCTCTCACCAGTTACAACTTGCAGCTCAAAATGGAATAAGGGCTTAAATGTAAGATCAGAAACCATGAAAACAAGGGAAAGTATAGGGAAATGCTTCAGGACATTGGCCTGGGCAAAGACCTTATATGACCGTATGAGCACAGTCAACAAAAATGAAAATTGAAATATGGGACTATATCAAACGGAAAAGCTTCAGTACAGCAAGGAAACAACCAACAGAGTGCAGAAACAATGTACAGAATGGGAGGAAACTGCAAACTACACAGCTGATAAATGGTTAATGTACAGAATACATAAGGAAGGCAAAAACTCAACAGCAAAAATCAAATAGTCCAATTAAAATGAGATAAAATATGAATAGATATTTATCAAAAGAAGACATAAAAATGGCCAAGAGACAAATGAAAAAGTGCTCAATTTCATTAGTGGTTAGGGAGATGCAAATGAAAACCACAATGCCCCAGTGAGAATACTACTATCTAAAAGAAAACGAAAACAAAAACAAATGTTGAATAGGAGATTAAAAAGAACTCTTGTACACTGTTAAAGGGAATGTAAACTAGAAAAATCATTATGGAGAAGAATATGCATATTCCTCATAAAACTAAAAATAGAGCTAACAGAGAATCTAGCAATTCCACTTCTGGGTATATACCTGAAGGATAAAATGTTGTGGAAAAGACATCTGCAGTCCACATTTATTGAAGTGCTATTCACAATAGTTGAGATATGGAATCCACCTAAATATCTATTAATGGATGAATGGATAAAGAAAATGTGATACACATACATCATGGAATACTACTTACCCATAAAAAAGCATGTAGTCCTATCATTTGGGACAACATTTAGGGGACTGAAAGATATTATGTTACATGAAAAAAGTCAGGCACAGAAAGACAAATACCACATTATGTCATCTGTATGTGAAATATAAGAAATTGGTCTCCTAAGTGTTGAGAGCTACCAGAGACTGGAAAGAATAAGGGAGAGAGAAAAGAGGATAAGGTTGGTCAATGAGTATGATGTTATCATGTGATAGGAATAAGTTCTGGTATTCCATGGCACAGCAAGGTGAATATAAATGATTATGATGCATTATATCTGTCAAAATATTTGGAAGACAGGCAATTGAATGCACTACCATAAAGAAATGGTAAAAGTTTAAAGTGATGGATAAAGCTATTTACCCTGAGCTGATCACTGTTCAATGCATATATGAATCAAAACATCATATTGTACCTTATAACAATGTATAGTACTATATGGTAATCAAAAATTATTTAAAAATAAGAATATGATGCATATCACAGGCAATCTTATAAAGAAATTATGAAGTCAGATTTATCACCTCTTTTCATAGCACAGTAGATACAACCTACTAAATATATGTTCTCAAGATAAACATAACTAGTCAGAGGATTTGACAGCACCATTTGTCACGTAGAGATCCTCTTAATTTATCTGACAATTGGGTTGATCATCTATATTGGCCAATCAGATTTATCAAAAGGAAAAAACTAGATTTCTCATTTTCATATCTTTATGATAAGTAAATTTGCAACTTTTAGCCAGGCATTAGCTGAAGTTAGTTTCCTACATTTTCATAGAAAGTTGGAAATAGGAACACTACATTCCTTAATGATTATATTTTAAAGAAATACCTCTGGGTCCTTGAGAAAGACATTTTTGGTTTGTCAAGTCAGCAAAAGGTATAATTAGTTTTTCAGAAGATTTTCATCCATCTTATAGTGATACAGAAAGAATCTACAATTTATGTTTCCTGAAAGAAATACTCTAAGAAAAGAGAGAGGGAACATGTTCTCTTTCCCTTTTTATACCAAGGTAAACTCATTTTCCCCTTTTCTTTTATGGGTATTGATCCTTACTTTGGAACATCATTTGGTTCAAATATGAGGGTATGTGACATTTGCTTATTATTCATTGATCCAGGAAAAATGGTTACACAAGTCTTTCCTCAAAAGGAATAACTGGGAGAAAATGATAATGTACTTGTGTAAAAGCTTCTTTTATTTGCCCTATGCTGATTTACTCTTAGCAAAGGTCAGACACAGCATGCCAGGAGAATTGAAAATGAGAAGCAGCAGTCACCACCTCCCACAAAATGATGCCATTTATTCATGTTTTAACTAAAAAATAAATATGTTTCAAGGTTCTTTTGAGATAGGTCTTCTTTCATAAATTATGTTTAATATTCTATATTAAAATTGATTATAACACTAGATCCTCATAAATACCTATAGCTATAAGCTTTACTACTTTTAAAATAATTTTCAAATACATTTTCCTGCATAGAATGTGAGGTATTAACTTGTTGGTGATACAATTATGATAGTTTATACAGTGCTTATATAGATACTATCTCCTTTCAAAAACAACACTGTGATCCAGCAGGATAGATAGAATTACAGGCCTTATGCAAATGAGAGATTTGCATCTCAAAAACAATGGGGAACTTTTCAACCTCAGAGATCACAGCTGAGATTTAGACTCAGCACTCTTGCAACCCAGCTCTTAGGACTTACCCCTACATCAGAGGAATAAGGCTCTTTACAATAAAATCCCAAAGTACCTTAAAGTATCTAATTACTAAATTCAGATTAAAATGTCTGTTCATAGAGAAAAATTAATTGTCCAAACACACATCTTTTTACTTAAAAACAATCCAGTTATATACCTATAAATGAGTACACAAAGATTCCCTGTAAAACTGACCATCATCCCATGATCATATTTTAGGTGCCTCAAATAAAATGTCTAGATTCAGATTCAACAAACATCAAAGAAAACAGAATGACTTAGGAACTGTTATTTCATTTTTTAATACACTTTTGATTTCCTAAATTGATACACAGTTTTGCATACTTATGGGGTAGAGTATGATGATGCACTGCATGTATACAATGTGTAATGATATCAAGGTAATTAGTATTTCTGTCTTCTGAAACATTTCTTTCTGTCTGGAAACTTTGAATGCCTCATTTGTCCTTGTTTGGAAATATGTAATAAATTGTAATGTAATATAGTTGCCCTACTGTGCTGTAGCAGACTAGAACGTATTCCTCCCATCTAATTGCATTTTGGTATACAGTATGAAACTTCTATCACCCTCTCCCTTAACCTTCCTGGCCTCTAGTGATCATCATTCTACATTCTGCTTCTATATGATCAATTTTTACAAATTCCAAATATATGCAAGAACATGAAGTATTTGTCTTTCTTTGTCTGATTTATTTAACATAATATCTTCTGGCTATATCCATATTGCCATAAATAAGAGGACTTCATTCTTATCAAGGATTGAGTAATAATCCATTTTGTAAATTTATTTTTAGCATATATATGTATACATATGCATTTTAATTATGCATGATAGTGAAATTCATTGCTACATATTTGTACAAGTAGGCAACATAACAGTGTAATTTAGTCAGTTTTTTCCCCACATTTTCTTCCTTTATTTATCCATCCATGGACAGTTCAGATATGATTCCATATCTTGGCTATGTCAATAATGGTACAATAAACATATTACAGATGTGTCTTCAACATACCAGTATGTTTACATATATGCTTTTAGATACGTACGCAGTACTGGGACAATTGGATTCTATGGCACTTCTCTTTTTAGTTTTTGAGGAACTTCTTTATTGTTTCTATATGGTTGTATTATTTTACATTGCCACCAACAGTGTATAACAGTTCCCTTTCCCACATCCTCATCATCAGTTTTTGTCTATTTGATTATAGTCATTCTAACTGAAGTGAGATGATGTCCTACTGTGGTTTAGATTTGCATTTTAGATTTGAATTTTTCTCAATTTGTTGGCCATTTTTATATCTTTTTTGAGAAATGTCTATTCAAACCATTTGCCTTGTTTTGAATCATATTACTTATTTTATGTTGTTGAGTTGTTTGACTTTCTTATATATTCTGGGTATTAATATCTTGTCAGAAGAATACAATGGAAATATTTTCTCCCATTTTTAGGCTATCTCTTCACTCCATTGATTGTTTTCATTGCTATGTAGAAGCTTCTTAGTTTGATACAATGCCATATGTCTATTTTATCATTGGTTCTCTGTGCTTCTAGGGGTCTTACCTAAAAATATCTTTGCCCCTTAAGAATGCCTTGGAGGGCTTCCCCTATATTTCCTTCTAGTATTTACACAGTTTTGATCTTTGATTGTATCAGTTGATTGTAATTATGTGTATTATTCTTGTGCTCTCTAGTATGTTCTATCAGTCTATGTGTCCATCTTTTGCTCCAATACCATGCTGTTTGGCTTACTATAGCTTTGTAGCATATTTTAATGTCAAGTATTGTGATGCCTCCAGCTTTATTCTTTATGTTTATGATAACTTTGGCTAGTCAGGGTATTTTATGAGACTCTATGAATTTAAGGATTTTTTTTCTATTTCTGTGAAGAATAACAATGTAATTTTAACAGAGATTACATTAAATCTGTACCTTCCTTTGGGTGGTAAGGACATTTCAACATTAATTCTTCCATTCCACAAATAGGAACATCTTCCTATTTTGTGTTCCTTCTCTTTAATTTTATTCATCAGTGTTTTACAATTTTAAGTGTAGAAATATCTTTAACTTCCTTGGTTAAATATTTTTAATAGATTTTTTGTAACTAATATGAATGGGATTTAGTAGTATAGCAATATTATTTTTTATTGTTGATTTTGAATATTGCAACATTACTAAATTTTTTAATAATTTTGATAGTTTTGGGGGAGAGAATTTTAGGTGTTTCTATATATAAGATCACCTCATCTACATACAGGAATAATTTGACTTTCTGTTTTCCAACTCAAATGCCTTCTATTTCTTATCTAATTTAATTTAATTTCTTATCTAGGACTTCCAGTATTATGGGAAATAAAGTGGGTGAAAGTGAAGATTCTTCCCACATTCCACATATTATAGGAAAAACGTTCATCCTTTTCCAGTTCAGTATGATATTGACAATGGGTTAGTTGTTCATACATATATATGAACAATTTTTTTCACATAGTGATGTCTCATAGGTTTTCCTGTGTATTTAATTATTTTTTCTTTTTATTATTATTTGTATTTCTCCTCTTTCTTTTTCTCCTCCTTTTTTCTTCTTTCTCTTCTGCTTCTCCTCCTCATTTTTTGTTTTATTTTACCTGAAAGTGTTATTTCAAAAGACCTATCTTCAATTTCAGAAATATTTTCTTCTGTTCAATCTAATTTGTTGAATCACTCAACTATTTTTTTCATTCATTGAATTCTTCAGCTCTGAGATTCCTCTCTTGGATTTTTCATTCAGATCAAAATTATTTCATGAAATTTTCTCTCTGTATTATTTCATGTCTTGTTGAATTTCCTGAAGTTATTATTTTAAATTTTTCTTCAGATACCATAGATTTCTTTTTCTTTGAGGTCTGCAATTGGAGAATTAATGTGATCTTTTTAAGGGGTTATGTTATTTCATTTTTTTTTGTTTGTTTGTTTGTCCTACATTGATATTTGTGCAACTGATAGCACAGTTTCATCTATTAATTCTATAGGGTAGTTTTCATAAAAGCCTTTAGATATGACCTAGTATGGCAGTTGAATAGGGTGTGTTAATTTTGGATTTGGGTGGGTGCAGTAGTGTGCTCACCTTCAAGCATCTTCATTGCTAGTGACACCAATGAGGATCTCAGAGATTTCAGGATTTCTGGGCTGCCAGCTGAAACAGCTCTGCTACATAGAGTGATGTCACCAAGGCTTTCCTAGATATGGTAGGACTCTCATGGCTGTGGGGTGGATCACTCATCTGTTTCTGTGAAATGCAAGTAGATAGAGTCTCAACATGGCACATGTATCAGCAGACTTGGAGGAGGAAGGCACATATGCAAAGGTCTTCTTTGGTGGAATAATGCAGCAGTGTGAATTCCTTGGCATCTGTCCTGATTGGGTTCAGATCCTTTGAGGGCTGCAGCATTCTGTATCAGTAGACTCCAGGTGTTCATGCTATTAATGGGGGTTGCTGAAGGTCTCCCTCTAACATTTTCCCTGATGGCAGATGGTACTTTTAGGTTCTAGAATGATCCCAACTGGGGAAATGGTTCAATAGATGAAAGGTGCTGTTTACCTCTTCATATGTTCATCTTGTATCTTTGTGCTCCTCACATCTCTGCCATGTTCCCACTGCACTCTAGTGTTCTCCTTCAATACTCTATTTGAATAGTAGTTATTTACTCTTTGATTTGGTTCTTTATCACTGGAGGGAAGCATGTCAGATGCCTTTAGTTAACCTTCTTAACTGTAAGCATCGCAGATTTTCACTGTTTAATTGGTACCCAGATTTGTGCACTGTTTTCTCTCCTTTTTGAAAACATAAGACATGTTTAAGATTCTGCCTAATTGCATCTATGATGGATATCATTTAGGAACAAATGAAGTAATGTCTTCTCTGAATGTAAAGCCACAAAACTATTCAATGAGCCTGGGAGCTAAGGGTATTTGGAAGTCCTAAAAAATTTCACTTGCCCCAAAAGCTGTCTCTCTGAGGTGTGTCATATCCATCCTCTTCCGTCCTATGTTATTTGAAAACACCCACACAACCTAGACACACATACCACCAGCACCCTACTGGTAAGGCTAATAAATCTGGCTACTGTAGATAGTCTTTAAAATTTTAGTTGTTTTCTTCTTAGTGAAAGCCCCACTTAAGTTGTTGATATTAACATTATAAAATTAGGACTTTATTAGAAGCGGATATTTCTGTCAAATTTCCAAGGGTGTCATACACAAAATAAAAACAAATTAAATTTCTTCCCAAGGAAGTAATGAGATTGGACCCATAATTGCCCAGTAGGGCAAACAAAGAGAAGTTAAATCACAAACTGAGTCTATTATAGACCAGAGACCATAGTAAGAAACATTTATCCCCTAATCAAATATTTTCTCATATTTATTATAGATTTTCATCAGTATTTACATTATGATTTATGTAAAAACTTAAGAACATAATAGGTCCCAAAGTATGCTGGAGTCTATACTCTATCACCTCAAATTATTCAACAAGGAAAGGAACTCCATTAGAAAATTAAGACAGAGAGGAAAATCTCACTATTAGAAAACTCATTTTATTGAATGCATATCCTTTTCCAAACAAGATTCTTCTGAAAGTTAAGGAATAAATAATACTGATGAGATGATGATAGAGAAATGATGTAGAATATCAACAAGATGATAACATGATAGAATCCTAATTGGCACACCTTGGTGGAAACAAAACTATGCTAATTAACCAAAAATTTTGATTAGCAGAGATCCTTAGGAATACCTTGTAACACACCTCATGCACTTTTAATTAAGGTATTGTTTGCAAAAAATAGCTAGAGACATGATAATTTTAAAATGTGAAAATTCAGATTTTCTAAGCACACAGGTACCTTATTATATAGATTGTCCAATAAGAAATTACCTAATAAGCAACTAAGATAGGTTATGTCTAAGAGTAGGCTTCAATGATTTTCCTGTGAAGAACTTATTTATAAAACTAAATTTGTGAGTACAAGCATGTCTTGCAATTTAATGTTGATGAGTATGTGCCGCTGATACAAGCAAAAGCACTCAAAAGATAATTCATGGTGAGTTCACATCTAGATAATAGATTAGACACAAGTGGGTCCTGGTAACCTTAAGTTTGACCTGAGTCAGACACCAGATTGCCACCCTACTGTAACAGATGGATTGCCTGGGAACATGTGGCCTTCTAATAGACTTTTACTCCTTCATGTGTCCTATTTCTTTTGCAATTTTTGCTGCCAGAGTAACTGAATTTAGTGTCCAGTTTCCTGTACCCACTCTGTAATAAGGACCTCACAGATGCTGATTCATATGATTGAAGACAACTCTAGTAGACCACTCTTGCAGCAGCTGATGATTCTGAAGTGTAATGTTCATTCTTCCGTATATATGCTTTATAAGATTGTCTGAAATTGGGCAGATAGGACTTGATGAAGAACAGATATGAACTTATTTCATGACTTAGATAATGACAACTCAAAGGAGAAAAATGTGTAGTGAATATAGTAAATACAAAATTCTATGAATGACAATAATTGGGTTTAAAAGCCAATGAACGAGTACAAGAACAGGTGAGGCATACCAGTATACTGAGGCGTCTAACTACATCCAGCCGTGCAGTCTTGTATAAGTTATTAGTCACATTAAGTTTTAATTTTCTTACCTCTAAAGTAGAAATAAAAATATTACCAATCTCAAATTTATAATTTAATGATCTATGGAAGGTTCTTATTAGTATTCAATAAATATTAGCCATTCTTTGCTATTTATTTAAACAATCTTTTAATAATAAAAGACTAAAAATATATATTGTAAGAAGTGTGAGAGAGCTATTTCCTCCTTCATCTCCTTTCAGGAATCAGATTTGTTTTCCCTCTTGTTGCCTCATTTAGTAACTGGATCTGTAGTTTCTTTTACTCTGACAATACCGTCTATAATTAATGAATACTGAAAAAGGGCAGTATCTTAATTGCTTAGTCAAAAGTCTTGGTATAGAAGACTACCATGTGTAGAAATTGGCATCCATGAAATCTCCAGCATGAAGATTTTTGTTCCTCAAAACTTTTAAAACAATGTCAGGTGGAACAAAAGTTTCCTGGCTATTTCTAGAAGTGAAAATGTTAACATATGAAATAAAATGATTCACAGAACCACAGACTCTTAACAATGGAAGCTAAATCAAAAATACACGATCAAGTTTTCAATTCAGATACTGGCAGTGGTCACGTAGGTTATAGAATTGAGTACCTCAGAAGATCAGGCAGATGAAAGCTAAGACAAAGAACACAACCCTTTTAAAAGAGGTAGTTTATTCTGTTCAGCTCTGCTTACTTATTGCCATGTGAGAAACTGGACTTAGTGCTGCCATGCTCATATTTTTTAAGATAAATTAAATGTTCACATATTTGCATATAGACTCATATTTTTTTTAATATTTTTAGTTGTTGATGGATCTTTATTTTATCCGTTTATTATTTTATATGTGGTGCTGAGGATAGAACCCAGTGCCTCACACATGCCAGGCAAGCACTCTACCACTGAGCTACAGCCCCAGCCCAAGACTCATATTTTAAATAATGTCAATTCATATCATTTGAGAGTACATCTGGCTAACAACATTCATTAGATAAGCAAGTTTGTGAATTCTCCGCTGCCCAGTGAGAAAACTCTCTTCACACAAGAAAACTGATAATAAAAGTGATTACTCCACAATAAATATCAATATGTAAATTCAGAACATGCATGCATAGTAATGATTTAATTTAATAGTTGATACGGGCAAAATATTCTATGTTAAAATAAGAATATAATTTTCTTATATCTTTTTTCTGCAAAACCAACAGTTTTGCAACAAAACCCACCTTCATTATCCTCAGTTATCTATCTTATTATGCATTTTTGTGTCCAATGTCCTCTTATATACACTTCCTTGTCCTTTACTGAAATTTGCTACCAACACCCGTGCATTTGAAAATATTAAGACTTCTTCTAAACCAAACATAATGTAATTTTTCTGAGTACAGAGCCCACGAATCACTAATTCATCATTTCATCCTTTTCTATCTTGCTCAATGCCAAAGACATTGGGGATGATCAATAACCATTTCTGGAATGAATGAGTGTGTAGACTAATGAATGAGTGAATGATCACCCCAGTCAGAACAAATGGTTCCATCTTCTAAAAACCTAAAATATTTCTTATGTTTGGAATGTCATTTTGCTAGGTTCCACAGCTTTTCAGTAAACTCAAGACAGAATGTCACAATTGAACTATTGCCAGTTTTATTACTCTTTTTAATGTAGGGGACTTATAGCCACACTACCTACATGTTGGACCCCCAGAACTTGATTGTGGGATATCAGAAAAGGTCACATTTACACACTTGTATTCTTACTTTATTTATGCTCCCTATTGGATTTTAAGTTCTTTGCAAGCAGAGGTCATGCTGTACTTTGCTCTCCTTCTCTCATAGTGTTTAGCCTGGTGCTTTCCTGCATGACAATCATTCAAAACGTGAGATGAATAAAATTTTAAAAAAGAATGTGCTGCTCTAATTCCACTTTTCCCATTATTTTCCAATGGCATTATTATTCTTCATTGCCATATTCATATTAGATGTTCAAATAATTAAAGGAAATAGATTATGACTTATAAAATTTGAAATGCCTGATTTTCAGTTGAATTTAGTTCAACACTATGTTACTGTTATTTCATCATGTGTCAGACACCATTTTAAGTGCTTACAAATACAAACCAGCAAAAGTAGGCCCAGTGGAAAGTGAAATACAGGTAGGATGTTGTAGGTATGGCCAGGGGCAAGAGAAACAATTAACTGATTAATTCTACCTAGGATGATGCACAAGTGACATTTTACTAAGAAGCTTTGCTTTCGTGTGTGTTCTATACTAAAAGATAGATAAAATGAAATGAAAATATCACTGATTGTGGAGCAACTTCATTTTCTTTCCACCTAGGACACGTAAAAAATAATGAATAATGAACGAGTAAATGTCTTACTTCCTTTCACATTCTCACTGTTAAAATTCCCATATTTTTGAAAGTTCTTTGGAAAGAAAGGCAATTTAAATCACCATGTTTTAAAATTTAATTTTATAATTCAGATATGAAATAGGAAAGGTGAGAAATTGTGGTGTATTGCCTCCTCAATGCCTGATCCATTCACATGTGCTCTCTTGTTTTCTGCCTGGGACTGTGCTTACCCAACCCCTGAGATGACTGAACTCCAGATAGGAGAGTTATTGTGTTATTCATCTACTGTTGTGTAGCCAAGCACCCATATTTGGCAGCTTAAGACAACAAACATTTATTATTTCATAAAGTTTCTGAGGGTCAGAAATCCCAGTGAGACTCAGAATCGATCTCCAGAGGTTGGCCAGAATGAATCTTTGTAATGGCTTCACCAAGAATGGGAAACCTGCTTCCAAGTTCACCCATGTGGTAGTTGGTGTGCTTTGGTTCCTTATTCATTGCCAGCAGACTTCTGTTCCTCACCACAGGACTTTTCCAAGGGGCTACTGATAATGCAGTAGCTTCCTTCCTCCAAAGTGAGAGATGCCAAAGGAAGACAAGGGTGGACACCTGAGGTCGGTTAGAGGATTTCCTGGCTGATCAAGGGGGAAAAAAAAAGACCAAGGGATAAAAATAACAATGACTATGTTTCACAACAAGCATTATTGGGTGGTACTCAGACAGGGTTACATAAGATGAAGTCCCTCAGAACATAAGCAGCAACATGTGGCTAGCACCCAGGAAGGGAAGAGGGCAAAGGAACTCCTGGGGAATAGGGGTAATCAGAGAGGAGGCTAAAGTCTCATTCAGCAGCAAGCTGAAAGCCTCAGCATCAGCGTGCTCCAAAGGGCAGCTGAAGTTTGAGGTATTTACAGCTAAAGGGTTTGTCTTATTTCTTGATGTTTTGCTCTCTAGTCTCTTAAATTAGATTTTCATCTTTGTCTTAATTAATTGTCTTCATTCAATCCTTTGTTTCTTTAAACTAAATTATTCCCTGGCCCAGGGTTTCCTTACCTGAGCTTCTGGACTTCTACTATATAGTCCTGATTTATTACACCTACCCATCAATTTATTCTCCCACAACAATCACAGAAGGACTATCATAGAATGACAACATGGGACTCAAACTTTGAAGATAAGGCTACCATAGAAACCTCCTGCAAGTTTGTAATAAGACAATTAATTTGTACCATAAACAATAAGAAACAAAGAAATAGTATTTTCTCAGGGATCACTCTTCAGTGGCTTCTTTATCCTCAAAAATTTATGCAATAAATGAGCAGGTGTCTAGTAAAACATTGCTAATTACTACTTGAGGAAATCGGTCTTGACTGTAGGCAAGACATATCTGTTACTCCCTCACTCATATGGATCTGCTGACCTTGACTTTATTCATAATAGAAACTGACATTCAAATGATTCTTTGTCAAGGAAAGGAAACAGTATGACATGAACTCTCAGGATCTAAATTGTTTTAGAAAAGTAAGATGTGGATGACCTTGAGCACTAGAGAATCTGAAATAACAATTCTACTAAGGACAAGTTTAAAAAATAAGTTTCAAAATTTGTTTCACTCTGTTATAAAGCATTGCTTCCACTTTCCTCCTCTTTTTTGTGACCCCTCACTTTTTCTTTTTTCTTTCTTTCTTTTTTTATTTACAGTGATGGAAATCAACTCAGGGTCTTGCATATGTGAAGTACTACTGAGCCATATCCCAAGCTCTCTCTATTTTATTTTGAGACATGATCTTTCTAAGTTACTTAAGCTGGCCTTGAACTTGTGATCCTCCTACCTCAGCCTCCCCAGTAGCTGGGTTTACAGATGTGTGCCACTATGCCCCTCCGTCTCAACATTTTGAAATAACAAATGACTTTGTTATGCCTAGCAAATGAGTCAGTTAGTTGTGAAGATAAATTTATTTGAAGATATATGTGTCAGTACTAATTTTATATAAGAAGTAAATGTGAAAATTAAGATTTAGTGTTTTGAATAAAATAAAAATACCTGAACCAAAATTTTCTAGAAAAAAATTGACCCTCTTGTCTTTTTTCTATATATGGCACACATATACTGTATCTTATTATGCATTGACATAAGAAATGTTATCTTTAGAACTTTCTTCACATTGAGGTATGTTAATTGTTAATGTTACCAAACCTCATATAGTGAATGAGTCTTAAGAGTAAGTATACCGATGAGAACATGTTCTGATCCCTAAGATATTTGGAACAATGTGGAGCAAATAAATACTTCCAGTGATGAAAGGTGTATGTGTGTGTCCATGTGTGTGTGTGTGTGTGTGTCTTTCTGTATCTGTGTGTGACTATATCGAAGAACTGAGGTAGTATTCCTATCAGATGGCATGTTATCAATTTTCCTTATTCAATGATATCACAACCTTAGCAAAACACAATGTCACACGATAGCTGTGGGGAC
Organism: Geosciurus inauris; assembly: GCA_004024805.1. Lineage (NCBI taxonomy): Eukaryota > Metazoa > Chordata > Mammalia > Rodentia > Sciuridae > Geosciurus > Geosciurus inauris. The sequence goes on from PVHX01015395.1 coordinate 36,625, forward strand.
TAGAATGTCAAGCACTTTCACCCACATCACGTCTGCCAGTAGCTGTACCCCACCTTAAGGAGATCACTGAGTCTGGGAACTGAGAAGCTGCCCCTCCCTGGGACCACCAGAAGGTGATTTGACAAGTGGGTGATTTTCTCTCCTTCTTTCTTCACAGCATATTTTTAAGCATAAGATATTTTTAAAGTCTCCATTTTGTCAACCTACATTGTTCAGTTAGGGAAGATTGAGTAACTCGTTCTCACCTATCCTTAATCCTCTTATTCTGTGAGCAGACAAGCAGAACAATCCCTGTCTAGACAGAGCTGATGTTTTCTACTATCATTCAAGAGCGTCTTTGAGTCATAACTTCTAGAAGATGAAGGAGATAAACCAATGCTTTCATCAAGATTAAAGATATCTTTTTATAGGTTACCTGAGTGTCACACTTAGTAGGGTTATTTATGATTTAAGTCTGTTTGTGCCTAGGAAATATATTTACAATTATGTACGGCTTATTTTTATGTATCAGACCCATAAAATAGATAGTAAAGAAAAATATATATGGCCCATCTCTGAGGTAGTTTTTAGAGTTCAGTTAAAGGAAAATCTTCAACCAAATAAATATATGCCAGCACACCTGAAAATTATGATAAACCCAGGGGACTGGGTATGTAAGCACATTGCAGACCCTGATCTTGTCTGGAGGGACAGAGATTTTTTATTGGGAACCAAGTTTTGAGCTAATATTTAAAGGATGAAAAATGTTTAACTAAAAAGAGAGAGGAGGAATACTGAGGAAGATAGGGAGAAAGAGGTCTAGTAATAGGGGGATTATGTCCCAGTCAAAGACATGAAAGGAAAATAGAAGAAAGTAAGGACAAAGCATACAGAGAGGTTCAGAGGGTGGTATAAGATGAGACTGGAGCTGTGGGTATGAACCACATGGGTCCACTGAAGACTGTGACCATGTAGTTTATCACCCAAGCTATTATACTTCTGAGAGTGAAAGGTGAAGGTATTACTTTCTCTATGACACCAAGCATAAATCAAGGTAAATAAGAAATTTGATATTTCTACAAATAGGCCTTGTTAAGGTTTTTATTCTTAATTGTCAGAGAAATGGGAACTCATTGAAAAGTAATAACAAAAGTGATAGGTGGTTATACTGGTTCCTTAAAAATTCTTTGATTGAAATTAAAAGGGAAGATGAGAAACTGGTTAAATGGCTATAGAATTTGCCCAAGTATGCTAGAGGGGAAATGATAGTCAGTCATCGATTAGATATGGGAAATAAAACAATTAAAGGGATTAAAAATGACTCAGATTTCTAATCTTCTCAAACTATGTAAGAGGAGACAAATCAGATCTGAAGTAGATGATTCTGAGGATGTGCTTAAAAGTTATCACTACTTTTTAGCCTGAAGGTGAATAAAGTTGGGTTTATTGACTCATTGCAATGAGAAAGTACAGATTTTGAGAGCTGTGGACCATCTTAGTAAGAGCATTAGAGAAAGGATTTATAAGGTTTGGCTGGTGGTAGGTGATTTGAGGAAAGTGGAAAAAAACAGATTGGTTCTATCCTGGATGTTATTTATCAGAGTGGCGATTCTTTGACTGGGTATCTTAATCATTCTTATTTAGAGGACAGGAAGAGTGGAGTAAGTTAAATTGGTAATGAAATAGCAATGATTCATATTGAAGAAGATATGAGAAGTTTGGTCATTTGTGATCTGTACGACTTTTTGTCTGTGCCCCAATGTGATTACAAAGTGTTCTTGCTTTGGATTGATCCATCAAAATCAGAGTGGCCTTGTCTGATGTTGGTGTCCTTTGAAATTGCTTAGGTATGACAGGAGAACGCCACAGTCCAGCTCTGAATGCTGGGCCAGCTGGCACTAGCACAGAGTCCTAGCAGATTATCATACTAGGTCAGCCCCTGCATGTTGGAAGTTTCTTTGCTCTTTGTCAATATAGAGAGGAAGGGTGCCTTTGAGACATCCAAGTGGAGATATTGAGGATCTATTTTGATACATAAATCTAAACCTTTATAAGGAGATTTTCATAGAGGAAAAAACAGTTGAGTCTATATTTTAGCACTCAGTAGGTAGTTGTAATAATAGCAATGGCTTCAAAGTAATTTATGTTCATGAATTTAAACTCACAACAAATTTAACAGCTGGTTATTATATCAATGTAATAGATAAGAAACTAGAGACACAGAGAATCTAAGAAATCTTCCCAAGATCACACAGCTGGTAACCTACAAAGCTGAAGTTTTAACCAAGGCAACCTGATCCACAATTTATACTCTTAGTCACTACTCAACAGTATGACATATGCATAAAAAGGATCATAAAAAGGATCAATTAATTTTCAGATTAAAAAGAACTTTGGAGTTTGTCTTTTACACTTAGTAATTTCATAAACTTGCAGAAAAATTGCTTAATCTCTGTGATTCTCACTCATCTCCTCAGTACTCTGCAGACACATAACAGACTTCAGGTATTTAAATGCCAACTGCATATGAAAGTGCCTAGCATTGAGTCTAATACCTAACAGGAACACTATAAGCAGTAATTAAATTTAGATAAAATGTTCACAGCATAATTTGATACAAGATTTGTCCTAAAGCTAAATTACAACAAATGAAAATTGAAGACCTTAGTCTGAAGGGAAATATATATCTGGAAAGAGTTCCACATTCAATGCCTTATAAAACAGAGATGAAAAGGTCAAGGGTCTGAGTACAATGAGGATAGAGAAGTATTGGGTCACGGTTTGAAATTAATCATAACTATAAAACATTAGTGGAACTAACATTTAATCCATCTTCCAAAATAGTCCTGAGAAAAGATAAATGGAATTCAAATATGACCACACATTCTTCAATTCTACTGTTTGACAGATAAACTTACCTTTTCAAAATAATATGAACTGTCAAAACATAAAACTCACATGATTGTTGTGATACTCTTTCTTTTGCCTTTTATAGCATATGAACTTTAAAAAATGATTATGTTCACACAGTTCAGCAGAATTCATGGTAGTTTGTGGCTTGGCACTTACGTAATAAATATCTCTTCAGGCACTTAATAAAATAACATGTTTGGGGGGAAAATTTGTTGGCAGAATAAAGTATATTTTAGATATGATTTTGAACTTAGAGACTGGTACAGGTTATGGTAGAGGCCTTCAGTGATGTCCTCAGCTAGCTGACAGGGAAATAGGCATCTTTCAAGAGCTGGGAAAAGTATCTTTCACTATCAGGACCATTCATACCAGTGTCATCAGACAGAGCGCTGAAAGGGATAGTCCAGAACCTATCATACTTGTGTTTCATCAAACCCACTCAACATTCAGAAAATATTTTACATTGAAGCTATTAAAATATTAAATCATTGAATTGTCAAGGTGTAATTGAAAAGGGTAAGGCTACTTTTGAAAGACCACATCTTAAATTATTTAACCCAGGCCAGTTTTTTAAAATTCAAACCCCACTTGATCCATGATGAAATATACATCAATTTTTTGAGTGCAAGTCATTTTTTATGTCACTTTTTCATTAACAGGGAGAAAGCCAAGCACATATACACTCATCACAAGTAACCATAATGTTGTCAGCCATTTTTCTGCCTTATGGAGGAAAAGAAAGATATCTAAAAGTAATTGCAGATAGATATCAAGTTGACACAGTTGTTTATATATAAAGTACTTTATCTTTAATATTCTAGAAATTTAAATTGAATATAGAGATTATGGAAAAGAGCTATTTAAGATTTCCTGTGGAGTTTAGAGTAAATAAGTTCAGACTGATACTTTAAATATAATTCCATGCATATTTACTTTGTAGGTTTGGTGTAAATATCTACTAGAGGTGATCACAAAAGGATATCCACTTTCACAATTAGTTTCATAAATATCAGTTGTTTTTATTGGATGTTGTGTTGGATATAATACATTCTCAAAATACTCAAATGTTGGAAGAACATTTCTTGGGCAAAAGCAAACTCCAACTTCTCTTCTTTCTAATGATTTCTTTGATTTTCTGCTTGAATTTCATGGCTGAAAAGAATATCATCCTCATATAATAAAGCATTTTAAAGGATCACTCCAATATTTTAATATCTCTTTGCAAAGTTGTCATTTCTTTCATTTTTTTCTTGTGTTTTTCCACATTTTAGAGTAAACAAAAAGTGTTCTAATACCAAAGCACAAGGATTGAGTCCTTACAGCTCATAGTGGATGAAAATCATTCCCAAGCACAGCTAAGTCTACTTACCCATCTCAAAGACCTGATGTGTTCATTTTTGTTTAATAAAAGAGAAGAGTCTAGTTATATTTTATTATTATTTTTTAGCAAGCACTTTGAATGACATAAGTGCCCTTATTTTTATATTTTTAAAAATTTATTTATTTATTCTGTTTAGGTTTACATGATAGCAGAGTGCATTTTGATCCATTATTATTAACCTGTGTTGATGAACTAAGTTCAGGGAATGCAGGGTTGTTCCCTGACTGCTGAGTAAATGAGAGATCAACTGCATGAAATAAATAGTTGGAGAAAGTCACTGCCAGTGACTATCTCAGCTGCCATGGCTGCAGATTTCCTGCTGTAGTGAAACTTCAAAGATGAGCTGATTCACTCCTCACTGTCATACTAAGTGGAAAGGGCTCTTTTTTAAGCCAACAGATGAATATATCATGAAATTATCAAAGCTAAAGATTTTGGTCCTTTGCTTGCATAAATCTGTTCCAAGACTATGAGCATGCTCCTAGGCATGCACTCACCTGGGCATGAATTTTATCAATATGAAAGATATTTTGACAACAGAAGTTTAGGCACCTATCCTTTTCCCTCTGATGCCCCCTTGCCCTGATTTTCCCTTATGCTAGGCAGCATTGGGATGGAATCCAGTTAGGGATTCAGGTGAGGAGAAACTGAGTTGAAAATACCATTGTCTGGATTATGAGGGATTTGGTTACTTGATTGGCCTTAGTTTTGTGTGTAGATTGGTGCTAGACAACCCAAGGTATGGATGGCTTCTGATGGTACTAGTCACATGTAACTTGAAATGGAAGTGCAGGCCAAATGTTGTTCAGAATAAGACTATGTACTATAGTATAGAGCATGAAAGGAGATGGAGATAGAAAAGAAACATTCTGGACAAAGAAGCTTGTTAAAATGAATTAGGTTTGACCTAAAATTGTCTCCACACATATTTTAAGTTTGGCCTAAGGATTTCTCAGTAAACTATAACCTAACTTGATGTATAAATGGAGTATTACCTACACTTGTAATAACAAGTTGAATCTCAGCCAGCCACAAGTGACCAATTCTGCCAATCAAGTTCAAATAACTCAGACATAAGTGATAACAAATCCAGCAGTTTCTACCTCACTTCCTTTGTTGTGATGCCACTTCCTTTTCTCTGACTAAGAATATAACTTACCTATATGGTGGAGCAGAGTGTCTTTGAACCTATTATTTTCTGAGAACTCGCCAATTCTTGAATTGTTCCTTACTGAATTAAACTGTTTTGGATTTCATGTCTAATATTATTTAATAGGCTGATTTTCAGACAGTTTGTTCAATCATATTTTATGAAATTTTAAGATTTGGTTCTTATCTGTGCCTAGTCAAAAACAGAATTTTTTTTCAATCAGGAATATGGTTGATAATGCAGCATATATAATTATAAATGCGCCATACCTCATTTCCCTTTTTAGGGAAGAATCATTCTGAATAGAATTTATAGGACATGAATTGGAACAAGGCTACACATACTAATCATGACTATATAGATCATGTGTTTCATTCATTCTGTCATATAGGGTCATATTTGGCACATCTAATGCATGATGTCCTGACAAAATGTGTTTGATCCAGATGGATCTGCTTACAGGTCATATAAAATGCAGTGCTTTATAAAAGGGAAGAGATAATTTCAGAGGAAGGTTCTGGATTCAGAGGAAAAGAATTGAAACCTTGTCTGTACACATTACATCTCAGAAACCTGGCCACTCCTGAGCCACCCTTCTAGAAAGCTGAGCCTACAAGGAGTCACCTGCCTTTGGGGCCCAGATGCTCACAAGGTGGTATCATGGAGGCCAAGTTGCCTTTAAAGGCAAAGATGCCTTCTGCACGTCTTCAGATGACCACAAAAACCCTGTTGTACTGCATTTATATGGAAGGAACAATAATAGCCTGGGATCTGTTCAGCAGAAAGTGGCCTCATAGGCCAGAGACACATGTATGACAGCCCTTGATTCCTAAACTAGCACTTTTCCAAGCTGGGCCCTTAGAGAAGAGCTCCATCTGAACCAGCAGTTTGTGGGCCCAAACTCCACCTAATTCTCTCAACATTGTGTCATATTTCTATTGACCCTATTTCCTTCTATACCAATGTGAAATCAGTTCACAACCCTCAAAGACCTCAGCACTGCAGAGCGCTCTGCTGCTATGCCAACCTGCCACATGCCACAAGACTTCATTCTTGCTTTCTTTCTGCCTGAGATCCACTTCACCCAATCAAATGCTACCTTCTTGGAGAAATTTCCCCTCACAACCCTGTTGAAAAGAGCAGCCTCTGTCACTATTTGTGAATTTAATCCACCTCACGTTTCATGATATTCACATAACCTGATATTTTATCACATACATAGATTATTTTCTCATTTTATTATTGGCAAATTATGTAAGAATCGGAGACTTTGTTGTAATTCCTGATGTATTTCCAGTATTTAAAATAGTGTTTGGCACATGAAAGAGCCCCCAAATAATTTAGCCAATAAATGACTGAGTGATTCATACATTTTCCTCTGGTCAGGGTGCTTGCTTCTAACACATTCTAATAATTTGAGATTCCCTCCCAGAAATTACTTCAAGGTGATCTTAAGTCTATTTGAAAAGCATTTGACAACTTCTTTCACTGGAGAAGAAAGTAATAACAATTGACTTTGGCAGACTACTCAACCAAATTTGATCTTGAATAGAGTCATCCATTTTATGAAATTTCCTAAAGAAAAGAGAATACTAAAAGATGCATATTTATATATAGATAGTATTTCAGTAACTTGGAAATCATGAACATAATATTTTCATGGCAACCTTAAGGTGCTTGTTAAAACAAAAACAGGAATTACCATCTCTTTTGCCTGAAGTTGAATGATAATAACAAAGTAAGAAAAAAGGATTTTGTTTTGTTTGCTTGCTTGGTTGTTTTTGCTTTATTGTGTAGTCTCATGATTAAATTCCCAACCAATAATGTATTTATGAAAATAAACAAGGAAAGTACAAAGTTTTGATGGATATGGAAATTTTGTGAATACTACAAAAACAAAGCAGCCCATAATTTATTTTCCCATGATTTATCAGGAGCCTCCAATCTTTTTGGCAACTAAAATTGGATAGTGGAATAGAAATGATCGTAAGAGATGGAATTATTTGTCATTCTGGCTGTTTCTATGCAGGTACAAAAAGCTGTTATGTTTTTTAAATTCAGCTGAACAACACCTTCTTTCAGCAGAGGCAAGATGGTCAATATAGTACTAGCTTTTCCTGACAAATTGTAGTAACACTTAACTAGCCCTCTTCTAAAATGCTGTGTGACATCAGGAGACAACAAATACATTAATATTCCAGGAAGACATAGTAGTTACCATTCAAATGAATGAGAAGCTCAACATACATTCTAAGTTTGTAGATCAATAAACTATACCTAAGAGATCTGGGATGGAGCGTCACTATTTGCACTTTTAATAACCTCCCAGGTGATCTTGACACACTCTCCTTTGAGAAGCACTGAGATGTACATTAACCACAAAACTAATCAATCAACAAGCAACTTAAGCACCTGTTATATACAAAATAAACCTAAGGTTGCCGTGAAAATATTATGTTCATGATTTCCAAGTTACTGAAATACTATCTATATATAAATATGCATCTTTTAGTATTCTCTTTTCTTTAGGAAATTTCATAAAATGGATGACTCTACTCAAGATCAAATTTGGTTGAGTAGTCTGCCGAAGTCAATTGTTATTACTTTCTTCTCCAGTGAAAGAAGTTGTCAAATGCTTTTCAAATGGACTTAAGATCACCTTGAAATAATTTTTGGGAGGGAATCTCAAATTCCCTAGGTATAATGGAGGAGACAGAGAAGTCTGAGCATCTTAATCTACAAGAAGCTTGAGAACTGATTTGGAAGATATAGTAGGTAAGTAGGTAGGTAGGTAGATAGATAGATAGATAGATAGATAGATAGATAGATAGATAGATATAGCTAGAAAGCAAGCATAATACTGAAGATTAAAGATACAGATTCCTTGAACAAACCCAGGACAGTCAGAAAAGAATGGCTGAGAGACAGAGGAAACAGGAAATGAAGGCAGAGGATATTCAGTGAAAAGGAATTCAACCAATCTGGTATAAACAGAAAGAAAGGACAAAGAAGTTGTGAAGTATAGGACATAAAAGGAAGCTTTGGAAGGCCTAAAAAGACTAATAAAAATTTGCCTATGTCATGTTTTAGAGCAACTTCTCAACTGTATTAAATACAAAACTTTATGTTTATAACAAAATAAACATCCGAAACTGGGCGCGGTGGTGCACGCCTGTAATCCCAGCACTTTGGAAGGCTGAGACAGGAGAATCACGAGTTCAAAGCCAGCTTCAGCAATGGCGAGGCACTAAACAACTCATTGAGAACCTATCTCTAAATAAAACATAAAATAAGGCTGGGGATGTGGCTCAGTGGTCGAATACCCCGGAATTCAATCCCCAGTACCAAAAAAAAAAAAAAACAAACCTAGATACCATATAAAGAAAATGTACATGGAAACTAATTTATAGTGAAATGGTATGTATTTTTGGTCTTCAAAAGATTAGATGTGACAATACTAGCACATGTAAGAAGGTTCAATGGAATCTACATGCAGAATCACCATGAATGAATGAGTGAATATGTATGTAATAGAGTAGATGTTTGGAATTTGTATCTGAAAAACCCAATAATGAAATGATTTTTATGTTACAAATTTTGAAAATATTAACTTTTCATCAAATTCTAAAAATATGTCTTTGTTCAGTATATATGTTAGTGGCAAATCAAAGATCCATTGTATAGCAAAGTATGTACAATACTTTGTTTTTAATGAAACATTGTTAGTTAAGACAGTCGGTTTAAAATAGATTTTTATCAAATAATGGAAATCATACAACTCACAAGGATATCTTTGTTGTGTGAGGCTACCCCACACCTTGAAATCTAGCAAGCCTGATCTTGGCACTCAAATGTTATACCACTAATATCCCCTCAATTACTGTGAAAAACAAACTTGGCCAACAAAATTCCAAATTCCAAAATTCCAAACTCAGTATCACCTCCACTGAAAAACACTGACCTAGACAGTAAAGAATTGTAGAAATGTTTGGAAAAGGAAAGTGCTATGCCTGATGGCATCAAGTTAAGGGCACGTATACCTGGTGGTTATAAAATTATTGCAGTAGCATCATTTGAATATAAGACAGACATAAATAGAAAAATGACAATGAGAATATGTAAGAGAATACAAAAGGGCAAGAAAATATAAAGGAAGACAGAATCAAGAGAAATCAGTGATTGGGCTCAAAGAATAAAGGAGAAGGAAAAACCAACATTTTAATGATTTTTGTTTGGTTTATTTTTTCTCCGTGTATTTCTTTTTTTAATTTTTTTATTTTTTTAATTTTTCTCAAAAGTTGCATTTTAATACCTGTTATCAAACATAACAGAAAAATAACAAATTTTCAGAAGCTGTACACACTATTCACTGAAAACACTTGTTGAGGCAAATAGAAAAAAAATTGTTACAATCATATTTTTTCTAACTTTGCACAAAATTATAAGCAGATTACATTCTTCATATTAAACACCTTTATATGCACTTTCAATGAACAGTATATATATATACACAATATATATATTGTACATATATATGTATATATGTATACGTATATATATATTTATATATATTTATATATTTTTTTATCAACCATCTTTACTATACCCATTCCCCTTTCCTGCCCCCTGCCTCCCCCATGTCGCGTCTAGTGTTTCTCTATTTCTCTTATGTTTCCCATTCCCACCTCCCTTATTCATCAGCATCCACTAATCAAAGAGACCATTCGGCATTTGGTTTTTTGGGATTGGCTTACTTCACTTAGCATAATGCTTTCCAGTTCCATCCATTTGCCTGCAAATGCCATAATTTTATTCTCTTTTATTGTTGAATAAT